>JAEIII010039054.1:0-10441 GCA_018905755.1 Drosophila ohnishii | reverse complement strand
CGCTATCAGGCAAGGCCGAATAGCAGGGCAAAATAGCAGGAGGCGGGGCTCACTAAGCCGGGGCAGAAATCTGTCCTCTGCTCAGGAGAGACGAAGCGGACGAACTGTTTTTCTTGAGTCTCTTCGTCCGCCCGCTTACCTAACCTGCCACCCTGCCACCCTGCCACCCTGCCACCCTGCCACCCTGCCACCCTGCCACCACCTGTCTGTGTGCCGTCGGTTAAGTCTTTTTCGGCGCGTCTCAGCGGTCCGTCAGGCGGAATTCAATGCGGCGGTTGCGGGCATAGGCGGCGGCACTGCTTTCTGTATCCAGTGGCTGGTAATCAGCAAAGCCGGTGGCTGCCAGATGGTGTGGGTCAATCCCTTCCGCCACCAGCAGCTTGACCACCGTAATGGCGCGGGCGCTGGACAGTTCCCAGTTGCTGGGGAAGGCAGTGTGAATAGGCTGGCGGTCCGCATGGCCGTCCACACGTAAAATCCACGGGATATCTGCCGGAATGTGACTGGTTACGCTTTTCAGGGTCTGGGCCAGCGTATGGATTTCTGACCGGCCTTCTGTCGAGAGGTCCGCGCTCCCTACCGGGAAGAGCACTTCGCTCTGGAACACAAAGCGATCCCCCACCACATGCACGCCCTTCTGGTTGTGCAGGAGGTCCCTCAGGCGGCCAAAAAACTCGGAACGGTACCGGCTGAGCTGCCCCACCTTGTCCGCAAGAGCGGTGTTTAGTCTGGCGGACAGGTCCCCAATAGTGGCGTCTTTGCTCTGTACGGTTTTCTGCGTCACATCCAGCGCCTGCGCGAGTGCCGCAAGGCGGGCGTTCAGGTCTGTCAGCTCATCATTCAGTTGTGTCACCCGTGTCTGGTCGGCAACGCTCAGGGCACTGGCGGCCTGTGCGGCGCTGCGGGCTGCTTCAGCTTCAGCCGCGCGGGCAGAAAGAGCCTCAGTATCCTGCGTATGCTGGGCCTGAAGGCCGGTGACGCTGCTTTCCAGCGCGTGCGCGCGGGCATGTTCCGTATCAAGCTGGCGGGAAAGCTCGGCAGTCTGGCCTTCCAGCTTTTCCAGCACATGTTCGCGCCGGTTGAGGGCTGCGGAGAGCAGGGTCTGGCCCATGACAAACACCAGCAGTACAAAAATGACGACCATAAGCAATGTGGACAGAGCATCCACATAGCCGGGCCAGGCATCAAGCCCGGCGTGCAGCTTTCTGCGGCGGCGGGCCATGCTCAGGGTGCTTTCCGGTCGGCGGGTGCGGTCTCTGCGGTGGCGGCAACGGTACGGGCCAGCAGGCGGAGGTCATTCCGCAGGTCCGCCGTCATGCGGGCGCGGCCTTCCTCAGTGTTCTGCACCAGAGTGTGCAGCAGGCGTTCAATATTATGCAACGCTTCTGTCTGGCCGGAGGAGGCCTCCAGCTTGTCGGACAGTTTGCTGAGGATCGCACTTTCCCGCTCGCGGCGGGCCTCACTTGTGCGCACCAGATTTTGCAGGGATTCCAGATTTTCAGCTGTCTGTTCCAGCAGGGCCTGAATATAGGCCGGAACAGAGGAAGAGCTTTCTACCCCGGAGCCGGAGGGGGCACCAAAACGGGTCTGTTCGGCCAGCCATTCTTCCAGCTCGTTAAAAAAGCGGTTTTGTGCCTGCCCGGCTGTCAGATCCAGAAAGCCCAGCACTAGTGCGCTGGCCAGCCCAAACAGGGAGCCGGAAAAGGCCGTGCTCATGCCATGCAGCGGTTTGGCCAGCCCGGTTTTAAGCTGCCCGAACATGGCATCCAGATCTCCCGCGCCGACAGACATGTTGGCGATCACATCCGCAATAGCCGCGACTGTCAGCAGCAGTCCATAAAACGTGCCAAGCAGACCCAGAAAAATCAGCAGGCCAGTGAGATACCGAGAGACTTCCCGCCCTTCATCCAGCCGTCCGGAAATGGAGTCCAGCACGGCCTGCATGGCGGGGGTGGAGAGCGCTGCCGGGTTGCCGCGCTGGTCCGGGCGGGTGCCAAGAGCTGTAGCCAGCGGGGCCAGCATCCGTGGCGGCGGCAGAGCCGCCAGACCCGTGCGGGACTGACGGATGGCGTCTACCCAGCCTACTTCTGGCAGAAGGCGGCGCACCATCAGGATATTCCACAGGATGCCGATGGCCAGAAGACCCAGAATCAGCCCATCAAGCAGGGGGTTGCTGAAAAAGGCATCCCGCAGTGGCCGCCACAATGTTGCAGCGACCAGCGCCACACACACGAGAAACCCGATCATTCTGAAGAGATACTGTGTGGGGCGCGTCATTGGGTTCCGGTCCGGTTAGAAGGGGAAGGGCGTCAGGGTACAGCGTCTGACTGGTAAATATCTATATAATCCTGCCCGCCATTGGTGGCGGGGGCCTTGGGCAGACCAATGACGCGCAGATAAATGCGCGTGGAGGCAATGCCGCCATTCATCAGCACGCTGCGGGCCGCAAGCCCGCGGGAGAGCGCCATACGGCGCGGCATGGAGGGATCATCCACAGCGCCGGAGCTGTAAGCGTCAATCAGAGCGCGGACATGGGGTTTTTCGCTCAGCGCCTGACCGAAAGCCAGAAGCGCCTGATGCGTTTCCGGGTTTAGCGTCGCGGCTCCGGCGGCAAAGGTAATCCGCACGCCGCCCGGAATGGCGGACACGGTGCCTGTGGCTTTTTCATCAATGGCGGGCTGCGCGGGCATGGGGAAGGGGTGGAGTTCCACATCCGGCGGGGCGGGGGTGAGTTGCGGCACCGGAGGCGGTGCCAGTGGAATGGTTGCCGGAGGCGCCGGGTGCGCGGGTTTGACAGGGCCAGCGGCTGGAGTTGCAGCAGTGCCAGTGCCAGTGCCAGTGCCAGTGCCAGTGCCAGTGCCAGTGCCAGTGCCAGTGCCATTGCCAGCGTGCGTCGCAGGGGCATTGGGAGGGCTGGAAGACGCGCCCTGTGCAGCGGGTGCACCTGTCCCGGCGCCTACTGCCGCTGGCGTGGCCGGATGGGTCAGCGCAGGTTCCGCTGCGGGCTGTTTGGCCGTCCGTTTTGGCGCAGGTTTTGCTTTGTGCGCAGCCGGATGCGTCGCGCTGTGGGCGGGCGTTGCCGGGGCCGCGGGCTTGCTGGTCAGCTTGTCCAGCGCCTGTGTGTTGGTGACAACCTGCGCGTGCGCCAGCGTGGTCGGCAGCAGCAGGAGGGCGCACAATCCTGTCAGACGGCGCGGTCGGAGATGAGCGTTGTGCATTGCGGGCAAGACTAAACCAGAAGAGGGACGGGGTGGAATGGCAGAACGCCTTTCACGATGATCTTTTATACGCCGGAAGGGGCGAATATGCGGCATCAGGCAGAAAACTGTTCTGCGGTAATGCGCTCGGACAGTGTCTGGCCGGGGTCAAACAGCACCGTGACGGCCAGAGTGCGGTCCTCATGGATCTGCACGGACACCACATCCCGGATCTCTATCGAATCTGCCACTGCGGCCACCGGGCGTTTTTCCGGCTCCAGAATGGTAAAGCCAACCCGGGCGGTGGACGGCAGCAGCGCCCCGCGCCAGCGCCGGGGCCGGAACGGGCAGATGGGGGTCAGCGGCAGCAGATTGCCCGAAAGCGGGACAATAGGGCCGTGGGCGGACAGATTATAGGCGGTAGACCCGGCGGGGGTGGAGAGCAGCGCACCATCACAGATCAGTTCGGGCATACGCACCAGATCATCCACATCGACCCGGATTTTCGCGGCCTGACGGGTCTGGCGGAACAGGAAGACATCATTCAGGGCCAGCGCCTCATGCGTGTCACCCTGCATGGTGCGGGCTTTCATGCGCAGGGGGTGCAGGGTGGCGGCCTGTGTGGTGGTCAGGCGTTGCGGAAGGCTGTCTTCCAGCATCGGGTTCATCAGAAACCCGACGGAGCCGCAGTTCATGCCATAAACCGGTACGGTCAGATTTTGCTCCAGCACCACGCGCAGTGTTTCCAGCATAAAGCCGTCGCCCCCAAGGCAGACAACGACGTCCGCGTCTCCCGGATGGCAATTGCCATACTGGCGGGTCAGGCGGTCAAACTCATGCCGGGCGACATCGGTCGGCGCAGCCAGAAAGGCAATGCGTTCCGGCACGTCTGACAGCACGGGCACAGCGGCTGCTGAGGGAGGCGGAAAGCTGGTCATGGCAGGCATCCCATGGCGGGCTGATGGCGGAAAAAGCGGGCGGGCAGGCCGCATTCCTTATCCTGCAATGGTCTGATCCTGAAAGGGGGCAGCCTCATTTTTATGGAGGCCGGCTTCATGCAGATGGGTGCCCAGCAGTTCATCATACACGCTCAGGGTGGCCTGCTGCATGGCGTGGGTGGTGTAGCGGGCCAGCACCGTGGCGCGGGCCGCCTCCCCCATAGCATGCAGGCCTTCCTGCGGCGCATGCAGGACGGCGGCAAGTGTTTCGGCCAGAGCCTGCACATCCCCCGGCGGGACGCTCAGGCCCGTCATACCGTGCTGAACGGTTTCCAGCGCGGCGCCGTGGGCGGTTACAATCACGGGGCGACACATGGCCTGTGCTTCCACCACCACACGGCCAAACGGTTCCGGCCGGAGCGAGGGGATGACAACCAGCGTCGCCAGCGCCATGGCCGCAGGCATATCCTGACAATGCCCGGCAAACCGCACCTGCTCTGTCAGCCCCAGTGTGCGGGCGTATGTCACAAGGTCTTCCGCATAGCGATTGCCGGGGGGGCAGGAGCCCACAAAAACACATATCCACGGTGTCTGCGGGGTGGTCTGCTTAACCCGCGCGAGGGCTTCGAGCAGAAAACGCTGGCCTTTCCATTCCGTCAGGCGGCCGGGCATCAGAAGGACCGGCACCCCGGCGGGGATGCTCCAGCTTTCGCTCAGCCGGTGCACCCGCTGCCCGCTGACGGCTTCCGGGCTGAACTGGGCGCTATCCGCCCCACGCGGGATAACGCGCAGGCGGTCCGGCCCGACATGGTACTCCTGCGCCAGCCGCTCGCCGATATGCTGGCTGATGGCAATTACGCGGTCTCCCGCAGCCAGCACGGCGTTATAGCGTTTTTTTCCGGGAAAATTATTGGCATGGACGCCATGCCATGTGGTGACAAACGGGGTGCCTGTGCGGGCGCAGGCCAGCCGCGCCACCCAGGCCGGGGCGCGGGAGCGGGCATGGACAAGGGCCACGTTATTCTGCCGGATAAAGCGCGCCAGTGTGCCTGCGTTCCGCAGGATGGAGACGGGGTTTTTGCTGCCGCAGCGGGGGAGCATATGGTGCTGCGCGCCCAGCCGCTCCAGCGAGGGCACCAGCCTGCCGCCCGCGCTCATAACCAGTGCGGTGCCACCGGCCTGCGTAATGGCATCGGCCATTTCCAGTGTGCCCCGTTCAACCCCGCCCTGTTCGAGTGCCGGAAGAATTTGCAGGATGACGGGGGAGGATGGCGTAATCGTCATATCTGGGCTGTTAGCATGGTTTTCCGGCAACAGACACTCTTCCACGCACCTGCGGCCCTGTGGTCTGACTTGACCACCCGGCCCGTATCCGCGTTATGGAAGAAGGAATGACGCATTTGTCTCTCTCTCTGCGGCCTGCTCCGGTGCGTTGCACGCCTTTTGTTGCAACGGTGGGGCTGGGCCTTCTGCTGGCTGGCGGTCCGGCCCGCGCGGCGACGCCTGTGGCGCATGGCGCAAAGGATGCCCGGCAGACATGGGCGCTTGCTGAGTGCATGAGCATGGTGGAGGAAGACCCCTTCGGCGCGCGGGATTACGCGCAGGACTGGCTGAAGCACGCTGGAGACCGCGAGGCCCGGCATTGCCATGCTCTGGCCCTGCTGGAACTGGGGGATGAACTGGACGCGGCGCAGGAACTGGATGATCTGGTGCGCAAAGCCCCGGCCTCCGGCCCGGAAAGCTCCGCCAGCCTGCGGGCCGTCATGGCGGAAGAAGCGGCTGAAGCGTGGCTTTCAGCCGGGAATATTCCCGGTGCCTTAAATATTGTGGATTTCGGCCTCTCTGTGCGCCCCGGGGATGTTTCTCTGCGTCTGGCCAAAGCACGGGCGCTGCTTGAGCAGGGCAATGCCGGGGCTGTGGTGGCGGATCTGACCTCTCTGGTGGCGCGGGGGGCGGAAGCCCCGCCGGAAGCTTTTGTATTGCTGGCCTCAGCGGAGCGGCGTCTGGGGCAACTGGATAAAGCGACCCAGCATATTACGCTGGCCTTGCAGCGGATGCCGGAAAACGCCGCCGCTCTTCTGGAACGCGGGATTATCCGGGAGCAGATTGGGGATGCCACGGGCGCGCAGGCGGACTGGCAGCATGTGCTGGATGTCGCACCTGACAGCCACGAGGCTGACCGCGCCCGGCAGGATCTGGCTGTTCTGGCGGCTGACCCGGATTCGCCGTGACGCAACCGCAGGCTGTGCAGCGTGTTCTGGTCATCCGGCTGGGGGCGCTGGGGGATTTTGTGCAGAGCTTCGGCCCGTTTCAGGCTATCCGGGCGGCGCATCCTCAGGCGTTTATCACGCTCCTGACCACGCAGCCTTTTGTAGAGCTGGCCCGTCTTTCTCCGTGGTTTGACGCAGTTGAGACCGACCAGCGGCCTGCATGGAGCAATCTTCCGGCCCTGCTGAAGCTCCGGCAGTCCCTGCGCAGCTATGACAGGATTTACGACCTTCAGACCTCCAGCCGCACAGCACGTTATTTTGTGCTGGCCGGACGCCCTGTAAGCTGGTGCGGGCATGTGGGGCACGGCCCTCTGCGGCATGATAACTGCTGGCGGAATGACATGCATACAGGCCCCCGCCAGCGCGACCAGTTGCGGCGGGCAGGCATTGCGGATGTGCCGGTGCCGGATGTGTCATGGCTGGCGGAACGCGGGCCGCGTCTGGACAGACCCTATGCGCTGATTGTGCCCGGAGCCTCCCCACATCGCCCGGCCAAACGCTGGCCGGTGCGCCGGTATGCCGAACTTGCGGCCCGTCTGGAAAGCCGGGGTCTGCTTCCTGTGGTTGTGGGTGGCCGGGGAGAGACACCGCTTGCGGACATCATCCGGCAGGCCTGCCCGCAGGCGCTGGACCTGACGGGTAAGACAACCCTGCCGGAACTGGCAGGGCTGGCCGCACGGGCGCAGGTGGCGGTGGGGAATGATACCGGGCCAATGCATCTGGCCGCGTTGATGGGCTGCCCCTCCGTTGTGCTGTTTTCCGCGGACAGCAATCCGTCCCTCACTGCGCCGCTGGGGCGCGTGCCGGGGCAGGTTTGTGTGCTTTCTGTGCAGGATCTGGCGACACTTTCCGTCAACAGGGTTGCAGCCGCGCTCTCCTGCCGCCATTAGAAACCTTTCCAACCATCTGATCTCCGGAGTTCTTCCATGCCTGCCATCACCTTGCCTGACGGATCCGTTCGTAGTTTTGACGGGCCGGTTACGGGCACGGCCATTGCCGAAGCCATCGGGCCGGGGCTGGCCAAAGCGGCACTGGCCATGGAGGTCAATGGTGCATTGCAGGATATTGGCCGCGCCATAAGCGAAGATGCCGCCGTCCGCTTTATTACCCGGAAAGACCCGGAGTCTCTGGAGATGATCCGGCATGACGCCGCCCACGTGCTGGCCGAAGCTGTGCAGTCTCTCTACCCCGGCACGCAGGTGACCATCGGGCCGTCCATCGAAAATGGCTTTTATTACGACTTCTATCGCAACGAGCCGTTTACCCCGGAAGACTTCGCCGCGATTGAAGCGCGGATGAAGGACATCGTTGCCAATGCCGAGCCTTTCGTGCGGGAAGTCTGGCCACGGGATAAGGCGATTACCTTCTTTGAAGAGAAGGGGGAGCGCTTCAAGGCCGAGCTGATCCGTGATCTGCCGGAAGATGAGGATATTTCCATCTACCGTCAGGGCGAGTGGCTGGACCTCTGCCGTGGCCCGCATCTGCGCAACACAAAGGATGTTGGTACCGCCTTCAAACTCATGAAGGTGGCCGGGGCTTACTGGCGCGGTGACCACCGCAACCCCATGCTGACCCGTGTTTACGGCACCGCATGGCGGGACCAGAAGGAACTGGACGCCCACCTGCACCAGCTTGAAGAGGCGGAACGCCGTGACCACCGCCGCATTGGCCGGGAAATGGACCTGTTCCATTTTCAGGAAGAAGCGGTGGGGCAGATCTTCTGGCACCATAAAGGCTGGCGTCTGTATTGCGCCCTTCAGGACTACATGCGCCGCGCCCAGTCCCGTGGCGGCTATCAGGAAGTGCGGACCCCGCAACTGGTGGATCGTGGCCTGTGGGAAGCCTCCGGACACTGGGACAAATACCGCCACCACATGTTTGTGGCGACGGTGGAGGACGAGGATAAGACCCTCGCTCTCAAACCTATGAACTGCCCGTGCCATGTGCAGATTTTCCGCCACGGCCTGCGCTCCTACCGTGAACTGCCGATGCGGATGGCGGAGTTCGGGGCCTGCCACCGATATGAACCCTCCGGCGCGCTGCATGGGCTGATGCGCGTGCGCGGCTTTACGCAGGATGATGCGCATATCTTCTGCACGGAAGATCAGATTGCGGATGAAACCGTGCAGTTCGTACGGATGCTGCATGAGGTCTACAAGGATCTGGGCTTTGAGCATGTCCGCGTGAAGTTTGCGGACCGCCCGGAACAGCGGGCCGGAAGTGACGAAACATGGGACAAAGCTGAAAGCGCGCTGAAGGAAGCGTGTGAAGTGGCCGGTGTGACGTATGAATATAACCCGGGTGAGGGCGCGTTCTACGGCCCCAAGCTGGAATTTGTGCTGCGTGACGCCATCGGGCGTGACTGGCAGTGCGGTACGCTTCAGGTCGATCTGGTGCTGCCGGAACGACTCGATGCCAGCTATATTGGCGAGGATTCAGCACGCCACCGGCCGGTAATGCTGCACCGCGCGATTCTTGGGTCCTTCGAGCGGTTCCTTGGTATTCTGATTGAGCAGCATGCTGGCCGCTTCCCGCTCTGGCTGGCCCCTGTGCAGGTGGTTGTCGCGTCTATCGTGAGTGATGCCGGGGCCTATGCGGAAGAGGTGGCCGCAGCCCTGCGCGTGGCTGGTCTGGCCGCGGAGGCTGATGTGCGGAACGACAAGATCAACGCCAAGATTCGTGAGCATAGTGTGGCGCGCGTGCCGGTTATTCTGGTGGTTGGCCGCCGGGAGGCGGAGGAGCGGACCGTGGCCATGCGCCGTCTGGGCGGGAAAGATCAGGAAACCCTCGGGTTTGATGAGGTTGTGGCCCTGATGACTGAGGAAGCAACGCCGCCGGACCTGCGCAAAAAGGCGTGAGACTCGGCCGGTTGTTTTTGGCAGGGCTGGAATGAGTCTGTTTTCTGGCCGGATATGCTTGATAAACGGCTGAGAATTGCGCACATAATAACACCGTAAGCGGAAGCACCGGGAGGTGCTTCTGTTTGTTTTGTATCCATGACAGGAGCTGACCATAGCCAGACCCCCTATTCCCGCGCCGCCCACCCGCGAGGGACCACGTGTTAACGAAGAGATCCGCGTTCCGCAGGTTCGTCTGATTGACGAAGAAGGCGAGATGGCGGGTGTCATGTCGACCCGAGATGCGCTGGCTCGCGCTTATGGCGTCGGGCTTGATCTTCTTGAGATCAGCCCGAACGCAGAACCGCCCGTTGCCAAGATTCTTGACTACGGCAAGTTCAAATACGAGCAGCAGAAAAAGCGTAACGAAGCCCGCAAGAAGCAGAAGGTTATTGAAATCAAGGAAGTCAAGGTTCGTCCGAATATCGACGAAAATGACTACCAGGTTAAAATGCGTTCCGTAAAAAGCTTCCTGGGGGATGGCGACAAGGTGAAAGTCACCCTGCGTTTCCGTGGCCGTGAAATGGCGCATCAGGAACTGGGCATCAAGGTGCTGGAGCGTATCCGGACCGAGATGGAAGAGCAGGCTAAAGTTGAACAGATGCCGCGTCTTGAAAACCGGCAGATGATCATGGTGCTGGCACCCCGTTAAGCTCTGCCTCCGGGTGCAGGCTGATCTAAGCAGTCTGATCCGCCCGGCAGAAACACAAAGCGCCTGTGCAAGGGAAACCCCGCACAGGCGCTTTTTTTATGGCGAGTTGCCGCCCCGCGTCAGACGCGTAGGCGGCTGTGGATGGGCTGGTTTACGGCGCCAGCAGGACTGTAGCGTTGGCGCTGGCATGCACCGTCTGGACTTCCGCTGTGCTGGAAGGCGGAGGGGCGCCGTCGGCCAGACCGGCCCGTGCGGGCATTGCCATCAGCATGACGGGTCTGGGGTAGCCGCCATCGGAGATGGACACCTTGGCAAACCGCACAACATGCAGGCCAAGGGATGCGGCAAGGGTATCGGCCTGCTTTTTCAGGTCTTCAACGGCTTTTTTCTCGGCGTCCAGCTTCAGCGTTTTCTGGTTTTCAGGCGAAAGAGACCATGAAAGATCTTCCAGTATCAGCCCTTCCCCCTGAAGGTCTCCGGTCAGCGG
>JAEIII010039041.1:0-10859 GCA_018905755.1 Drosophila ohnishii | reverse complement strand
TAGCGCTGTCAAATCTTTAATGAAGTCTCTAATTAATGCGCCAGTGTCATGCCCGTATTACCGTGAAGTGAAATTAATCGATATATCGCCAGTTTTAATTAATCGATAGTACCACCGATTTGCAGCTCTAAACGTCAGAGCCACTTCCTGTTTCTTTCTTTCTGAGTATTTGTCTCATACAAACGGCAAAATGGTTCGTCGGCGAATTTTCGGTGCATCGAACAACAAAAGCGTCGAAATGCAGCGAAACTGCATGCGCCAAGGCATAAAGTGCGCTATGGCGGGAATATGGGCGGGGCGCCTTGTTGCGAAAATGCAAAAAACCGATGCGAAAGTTGTTTGTTTTTAAATGTACTAAATCGTTCTATCCCTGTGTTTTGCAGTCGCTCGTCATCCCAGAGAAGTTCCAGCACATCCTGCGTATCATGAATACGAACATCGATGGCAAGCGCAAGGTCGGCATCGCCATGACCGCCATCAAGGGTGTGGGTCGTCGCTACTCCAACATTGTGCTGAAGAAGGCCGATGTCGATCTGACCAAGCGCGCCGGTGAGTGCACCGAGGAGGAGGTAAGTCGAGGCTTTTGTAGGATCCCCGCCCAGCAGGCACTAATTCGGAATTTCGCATTGCATTTGCAGGTCGACAAGGTGGTGACCATCATCTCAAACCCCCTGCAGTACAAGGTGCCCAACTGGTTCCTCAACAGGCAGAAGGACATCATCGACGGCAAGTACTGGCAGCTGACCTCCTCCAACTTGGACTCTAAGCTGCGTGACGATCTGGAGCGCCTGAAGAAGATCCGCTCTCACCGTGGTCTGCGTCACTACTGGGGCCTGCGTGTCCGTGGCCAGCACACCAAGACCACCGGTCGCCGTGGTCGCACCGTCGGTGTGTCCAAGAAGAAGTAAGCTGCTGCAACGTTCCCTGCCGGATTGCCGACTCTACTTTAACTTTTACATCAACATCAAAAAATAAAAGAAAACACGGAAACCGGAACGTTTTAGTGCGGAGTATATATATGTGAAGTTTGTTGTATTTAGACCTGTGCTCGTGCGTGCGTTATTCGAAATTTCTGTATACATATATGTTGTCGCCAATTGCATCCGGTAGTAGTCCGTCGTCGGCACGGACCCAGAGCAGCGCCTGTGTGTTATGGCTGATCATCTGCAAGACGGTCAAGTTCCAGCTGGCCAACACCCTGACCAGCGTGATTATCATAGCTGGTCCCATCCTTGTATTCTTCATCTACTCGGCCACGGCTGGGCTCCATAGGTCGCCCCAAGATCCGCCCAAAAATCCGACGGTCAATTTATCAGTCGATGTACCGTATGTATTATGTGTTTCTGCCTGGGGCGAACAGCTCTGGACTGCCATACTAATCCAGGCCTTCTCCTTGACACACGAAACAGAAGCATTTACTATTCGCCCAAGAATCGTATTGTCGACGAAATTATCGGGGATGTGGCCCGCGAGGTGAAGGCCATGGAAACCAAAGGCTTTACCTCCGCGAAGGACTTGGAGAGAGCCCTCACTACGGAGTCTGCCTTCGTGGGCATCGAGTTCGAAGACTCGTTTCACCAGATTACCGCGATGCCGGACAAGGTGTCGGTGGCAGTGCGCTACCCATCGCAACTACGCGCCACACCGAAGCTGCGCTGGGATGGCAGGATATACTACAAGAACATGTATCTGGGCACCGATTACTATCTGGCCGAGAGCTTCCTGATAGTTCAGGTCAAGCTGAGCGAGGCGCTGATTAGGGCAAAGAGAGAGAACACAGTCCTGCCGGAAGTGCAACTGAGGTACTTTCCCGAGGCCAAACGGATGGAGGGCACATTCAAGGAGTCGCGGGTGGCTCTGTGCGGGTTTCTCTTTTTGCCCTTTGCCATATCATCGGCATATTTAGCACAGGTGCATATATATTTGGTACAGTGATTGCAGTCTTAATTTTTATTTTTTAGCTAATCATTGAGGACAAGCAGATGTGGGCCATGATGCGGGTGCGAGGGTGGGTGCACTGGCTCTCTTGGTTCATTGTGGCCTTTCTCCTCTTCTTGGTGTCAACCATATTTCTGGTGGGTCTGCTGAAGTGGCGCTTCTATCGGATGAGCAACGTGTTCTTGGTCCTGTTCTTCTTCTGCGTGTACATAATGGAGCTGCTGTCCTCGGCCCTCATGATCGCCGCCATATTCTCTGACAGCATCGGTGTTCAGGTGAACATCCTGTTCCTTCACATGATTAGCTGGCTGCCCTGGCGGCTCATGGTGTTGGGTTACCAAGCCGACTCCATCCGGATCTATTTCGCGTGCCTGTTCCTGAACAGCTCGCTGGCCTTGGGCTTGGAGAAGTTCATTGAGCACGAGAACCTCTTCATGGGCATGCAGTGGAGTATGGTTTTTAAGAGGACAGATCCAAATAACACCATGAGTTTGGGCATCATAATGATTATCATGCTGCTGGGCACGGTCCTGCGCATCCTCATACTGTGGTACGTGGAGGAACTGAAGAGTGCGAAGGCCAGAAAGTGGTACCTTCCATTTCAATTCTTGTTCTGCTCGCGGAAGGCTCGAAATAGGGTCAATGATGTGGAGCAGCAGGAATCTCAGGAGAACCAGGATCATGAGCCATTGTCTCACAGAAACCGTAACATCATGGTCCAGGCCAGCAATCTGGAGAAAACCTACAACGGCCACAAGGTTATCCGTAATGTAAGCTTGGACTTCTATCAAGATGAAATCACCGTGTTTCTGGGGCACAATGATTCGGGAAAGACGACAACCTTTCGGATGCTGGCTGGGATTGAACAGCCCGACTCAGGTGACATCACCATCAATGGCTATGACCTGGCCACCGAGGAGCGCAAGGCGCTTCAATCGCTTAGCTTGTGTCCGCAGATGAACATGTTCTTCGACAAGCTGAAGGTCAGGTGGCACATCAAGTTCTATTGCCGGCTGCAGGGAATGAATCAGAAGGAGGCCTCTGCCGAGGCGGACAAGTATCTGGAGATCGCTCACATGGAGGAGTTTGCCAGCAAAACGGTCAATGATTTGTCCAACGGATTCAAGCGAATGTTGGCGCTATGCTGCACCCTGTGCGGCAACTCGATGGTTGTTCTTTTGGATGAGCCCGGCACCGGTATGGATCCGTTGATGCGTCGCGAAATGTGGGACCTGCTGCGAAAGGAACGAAAGGGACGCTGCATCATAATGTCCACCCACAACATGCTTGAGGCCGAGGTGGTGGCGGATCGAATCGTCATCATGTGCGGTGGCGAGGTGAACGGCTACGGTACCACCAGCTTTCTCACCCAGATCGCGGACTCGGGTGCAGCGTACATTCTGATCTGTACCAAAAAGGACACCTGCTTGGTGGCGGAGGTGACGCACTTTCTGCAAAACCGCTTTCCGGACATCGAGCTGTTTCAGGAGTACGGCATTTACGTGACCTACAAACTCCCAGCCAAGGATGTGGGGCAATACTCACAGTTGTTCCTCGAGTTGGAGGGGGCTGTAGATAATCTGATGCTCAAGGAGTTTAGTGTAAGAGCCCCCACGCTGGGTGACCTCTTCCTGCGGATTGGTGTGGAGTTGAAGAGCATGCGGGACACTGTTGTCGATATGGAAGGAGAAACGCGAGCCTTGCCCATGTGGTCGCTGATCGGTGAGTAGTTTGGATTTTCCGAGTATCCTTAAGTTTGACTGCGGGCTTCCACAGATCTCCTGCCCAGCTTTGAGGTGCGGGAGGACAATGACCGCGTTAAATGCTGCAATCAGTGGCTGGCCATCATGGAACGTAAAATTGTCTTTATGTGCCGACACCGGTGTCTCTTTCTCCTCATCATCCTGATGCCCATCTTCATCGCCTCGCTGCATATCATGTTTGAGCTCGTCCAATGGTATATAGACGAAGCTCCTCCAGATATCAAAATCACGGACCTCTCCAATTCCTCTGCGACCTTGGTGCTTGAGTCAACGGAAGACGATCCCATATCGGAGTTTTATACGCGGAATGGTGTGCTACACGGCGTCAGGACTCAGAGAACAGAGGGCGTTCCCTTTCGTGACTATATCCTGGAACGCATAAAGAAAGATGAGATGAATTACTATCGAACAATTGCAGCCGGGGCTACAATCGATCAAGTTAACAGGTCCATTGTCGCCTGGGCGAATCAGAAGTTGGAGCACGGCTCCGCCCTGACCTTGGGTCTGGTATACGAGTCCCTGGCTTTGGCATTGGCACAGCTGAAAATCGAAATTGTGAATAAGCCGCGCAGTAGTACCTTTAAAGAGGCAGCGCGTGCACTGAGCCTGACCACCTACATGGACTTCTCATTTACCGCGATGCTTTACCTCGTCGTGGTCACGGCCATTTTCGCTGTGACGCTGGTGACGGAGCGACAGACGAGCCTGCAGCACCAACAGATAGCCAGCGGCATGAACCGGGTCACCTACTGGCTGTCGCACCTGTTCTGGGACTACTGCCTATATATCACCATGATCCCCACGCTAATAATAATCGCAGCCATTGCTCAGGGCTCAATTGGTCCCATAACGGTCTTACTGCTCACCTTCGGCTTTGCGGTCATTTCGTTCACCTACCTGTTTTGCCTTATGTCCAATGACTTGGGAAAGATGTTCAGCATTATGATGTACTTGAACATGATAGGTAAGATAATCCAGCGAGCGAACTTTAACATTGTAAACATTTCCTTTTTTTATTATAAATTTCCAATATCTTAAGAATTAAGAATGCAATCAAGTTTATTGGTATCGAATGATTTAGTGGATTTTGAGGGCACTCGGAATATTACCTATAACTACTAAGATATTATAAATATTTTTCAATACATAATTTAAAACAAAATGATTCATTTACAGGCGTCCTGTCCTTCTTCATTCATCCCCTACAATCTCAAGACCGCTACAAATTCTTCGAAGACATACTCAGGGTTCATCCGCACTATGCGTTATTTAACGGCGTTCAAGATACCGTCTACAAAGAAGGCACTCTGACTGTTTACCACAGTTTGAAAATGAAAGGATTCTCATTGAAGGAACAGATAAGAGATAATTACAACATGGTGGAGATTAAGTACATGCTTATAAGCGGAATAGTGTATCTTATGATGGTTCTTATGTCGTGGATTCCCCGTCGGATCAATTACCTTTTCAAGTTGAGTTCCTATTGAAAAAAAAATATTGTAAATGTAAGCCAACTAACATAATATCGTTACGCAGGTCGATTAAGAACGAAAAAATACAGCCAGCCCTCGACGAAGAGGATGCAGAAGTGAACCTAATGCGACAAAGGCTGGATATGATCACCACGAAGAATTACAAGAGCTATCCCCTTATCATGAAGAATGTGTCCAAACGATACGGGGATGTCATAGCAGTTCGCGCTCTAACGCTCAACATAAACCCGTAAGTAAAAAAAAAAACAAGAAAGGAAATCAACATCGGGAAAGAAACCAACTTATTTGGTCCCACCTATGTATGTAACATATAGTACTCCATTCCACCTTGTTTCAGCTTCGAGTGTGTCTGCTTGTTGGGCCGGAATGGGGCTGGAAAGTCCAGTACCTTCTACATGGTAGTGGGCAAGAGATCGCTTACCGCGGGCACTCTCCACATTAAGGGTTACAGCATCAAGAAACGTTCCAAGCAAGGCCTAAAGCACGTGGGCTTCTGCCCGCACGAGGAAATGCTGACACCGTACATGACTGGCTGGGAAACTCTGCGTTTCTTTTGCCTGATCAACGGCATTCGGCGGAGTCACATCCCAATGGTGGTCAGGGCATTGGCCGAAAGCTTTAGTTTAGGCACGAACATGGACAAGCCGATCAGGACATATAGCAACGGCACCAAGCGGAAGCTGATGATAGCTGTGGCCGCTCTGGCACCGACGCTGCTTTGTCTAGATGAGCCCACCGCCGGAGTGGACATGTATGCCAAGTACGAAATCTGGGACATTTTGGACAGCATGCGGCAAGGGGGTCGTGCCATCTTGCTCACCACGCACAGCATGGAGGAGTGCGAGATACTGGGCTCCAATTTGGGAATCCTGGACCGCGGAACGCTTCTCTGCTACGGAAACTTAGCCCGCCTTAGGTCCCGCTTCGACAAGGGGATCTTTGTTAGAATTAAGGTGGGCACTAGGACGGAACTGAATATATTGAGGGAGGAGGCTCTTCGATTTGCCAATAGGTACAACAACCCTCGTTCAACTCTCGGTTCCCTGAAGTTATCTATTCCAGCAGCCTCATCGCACGAGCATATAAAGCAAAAGGATCACTCGACGAGCTCCGAAGCGAAAATTCGTGAGGATTACGAGGGTCTGTTGAATGTCGTGGAGGAGTGGTTCTTGGAGGAGCATCCATACAGTATCGTAACGTATGTAGATAAATGAGCTTTATCTTTGATTCTAATTTTTTCTTTTCAATATTCACAGCGAGAAGTTCTCCTTTCGAGGAATGATAACCTTTGTCATACCCAAGGAAAATATACGATGGTCGAAAATTTTTGACTATATGGAAGAAGTCAAAAATGAGTTGCAGATAATGCACTATTCAATTAGCCATACAACGCTCGAGGATGTGTTTTCGGAGTTCGTGAGGGAGCACAATAAATAGAGCATGCATGAATCACAGTGCCAGAGAGCCCACTCTTATCGCTCAACTATATAGTTACTAACTAGTTGGATTTGTATGGCTATCTGTGAAAGCTTCTGCCATGAAATGCTAACGAATTGACTAATTTATCGCTTGGCGTTGCGGAATTGGCAGACAAATGAGAGTAAATAAACCAAGCGATTTGTGCCGACTCATCATCATCATCATCATCAACAGCAACAACCGGTATTGGGACATTTGAACATTTTTGGACCTTAATTAATACATATTTTGTATTGTATATTTACAAAATTTTGTAAGTGGAGAGAAGTTCTATTATATTGCCGGAAAAATGTAAACAGACTTATAATGCTATATATTAATGCATATTAGAAAGGGCAACCCAAAGTCGCTTCAACTCGATTCAACTGTGTTTTCTTTGGGCTCTTCTTTCGCCAGAACGTTAGCCGAAAAAATGTGTGTCATCCGAGTCCATTGGTACTTTGAACCCTCCTCGATCAGAGAAAACTTTCCACAGCCCCCGAGCCAGAGAAATGTGTGTAGACAAGTTTCATTAACGATGGCCTGATGTTACTACATATTTCAATTGGCGTTTGTTTACAGCCAAACCGATTCGAACAGTGACCTATAGCTTTTCCAATTTTAAGCAATTTGCCGTCTCAATTAGACTTTGTGCCCACATGGCGTAATAGTCAAGTGGGGAAAGGTAAACGCACAAGAGTTATGTATGTGCGGTTATGGCATTCGTTCCAAAATAGATTCCTCATCGAGGGAGAGGCTCGCACAACCTTGGCTGATAGCGTACGAATTTGCTTATCGGAGGACGGAGGAAGTTCTCGGCTCTAATCGTGATTTCTAGGTAGCCAAAGCACAGCTCTTATTTCAGCTTCACGCTTTCATTGAAATCGTATAATTAAAACCTCTGTTTTTGCCAATCGCACTTTGTACAACAGTTGCTTTATACAAACACATGTAGCTTTTACTGCTTATAGTTATTATTGTTCAGTAGTTGATTGCGACATACAGCACAACGTATATATAGTAACATATATCTATAGTATATCGATGAAAATAATTCACAATGTGGCGCAGTGCAACTATTAATAGGAGTTCCCACTGTAGTTTATATTTAAAGCCTCCTCCTGACCTCGAGAACTGTGTATTATGTGAAATGAAAAATGCTTTTTGTGGAACCATACCAAAATATCATGTAACTTATTATTAAAATGTTCAATACAATTAAAAATAAAAGTGTTTTGTTTATAAATCTAAGCTTTTCAGATACAGAATTCTATAATATGTGTTTGTGTGTCTGGCATTGTGGCTGTCAATGCTTAACATGGTGAGGAGTTTGTTCCTTTTCCTAAATAATTTATTGTCTGAGTGGGAAAACCCCAAAACCTCATAAAATACAAGTATAACATTCAATTTGACTATGCCTACGAGGTATGTTTAATGATTTTCTTGTGAACATGTAATAATTATCGTTGCCTTTATAAATATGGAAGACTCTGTTTTGGTCGATTCTGACCACTGTATGTCAGCTTCGTTTACACAGGTATACAAAAAGGTCACATTGTTATGCACTTTTAGGTACGACATCCGTAACAAGCAGAACGCCTCCTGGAAATTCTTTGCTCTTCATAAATATATACTAATTCTAGATCTATAATTCTATTTCTACTGTCGCGTAAGTTTGGTTAGCGCTTCATCCTGAGTTGTTGTTAGGTGGTTTTGCCTCTCCGCCTGTCGCCGCCAGCGACGCGACAGAATAGGTGCGAAGAGGTCGTAGTCCAGCTGCTTCTGATACTTGTCCAAGTAGATTTCTGCGTTCTCAGCCCATCCAAAGTGCGCCAGCATAATGCTGCCTACATAGCCGACGAGCACAGCCACGATAAAGCCGATCACACAGCTCCACATATAGGAGAGGCGATACAGCCAGAAGTAGTGCGGTTCGATGACCACCGGGCTGCTGTTTGCACTCAGCTGAAGGGCTTGGGCAGCCAGAGCCGTGGCATTTTCACAACCCTCCATGCTGAAGCTCAGGGGTATGGGACTGGGCTTGGGTCCACCGAAACCGATCCAGAAGGAGATGATTAGGGACACCAGAAAGCCCAGAAGAGCGCCCCTCTGGTTTGTGCGAGTCGTGCAAACACCCAGGCTGAAGAGGGCCAGCAGTGGGCCGCCCACGACTCCGAAGATAGTGAGCGAAGCCTGCAGGACGCCGCCCAGGGATCCTGCTCCAAAGGCCAGTCCGATGCAGAGCAGGCCAAAGAAGAAGGCCACCACCTTGGTGGGCAGCGTCGACTGGGAGTCAATGAGCGTTCGCTTGAATATCGCCTTGTACATTGGCTTCAGATAATCCTCCAGCGTCACGGCCGAGAGAGAGGTGACTGCCGATGAAATTGTCGACAGACTGGCGGAGAAAATGCCGGACACAAACAGACCGCACAGGCCGGGGTATTGACCTGCAGAGAGAACCGGCACTTAGCATATGATAAACTAACCAGACCGGCGGGGGCTCCCCCACACACTCACCCATCGTGTCCACAGCAAACAGCGGCATTAGCTGGTCGCGCGACTTGATGCGCCCCTCCAGCAGGGGATCACAGTCTCGATAATAGTAGAAAATGGCCAGGCCGCTGAAGATGGTGCTGAAGCTCAGAAGTCCCAGGATGGGCAGATTCCACCACAGCGCCGACTGGGCGCTTTTCAGATTGCGCACACTAAGCAGTCGCTGGATCTGCGTTTGGTTGACTCCGTACAGGGACAGATAGGTGACCATGCCGCCAATGATGAGCGACCACCAGGTGTGCCTTACAGTGGGGTCCAGCGAAAAGTCATCGAACTGCACTCGTCCCCGCTCCACGGCCACCTCCCAGATGGCCGCAAAGCCTCCGGCCTTAATCGCCGACACTGCTATCACCGCGTAGATGGCGGCGAACATGAGGAACGATTGAAACACATCCGTGATGAGGACCGCCTTCAGGCCGCCCAGGGTGGAGTAGAAAGTGCACACCAGTCCTATAACCAGAATGGCCGCCGTCCGTGGTATCCCAGTTACAGCCTCCAGTGCCAGAGCCGGGGCATATAGGGCAATGCCCATGTAGAGCACCATTTGGATGGTGAAGGCCAGTGAGGCGGACAGCCGCGTGGCCTGACCAAAGCGCCGCTCCAGGTACTCGTAAACACTGGTGGTTCGCATTCGGTAGAACACCGGCAGGAAAATGTAGGCAGCGATGGGTGTGCTTATCCAATAGGCAATGTTTATCACACAGAACATGGTGCCGAACTGGTACGACTCGTTGGAGACGCCCATCAGCGAGATGGCGGACATGAAGCTGGCCATCAGGCTGAAGGAAACCGGAAAGGTGGTCATGCTCTGGTTGGCCATCAGGTACTCCTGCGTGGTCTTCTGCTTGCCGCCCGTGTAGCGGTAGTAGATGCCAATCAGCGCCGAGATCACCAGGATGCTAATCAGGACGGCCGCATCCCAGGCGTCGAACGTTCCCACGGGCATGATTCCGGCTTATCGCTGGTGGTCACCAGAGGTGAACTGCCTGAGCCCGCCTGAATTGATTTTTCCACGGCAGCAGCAGCAACAACTCACTGTGACTCGCCGCTTGCTCACGCGAATGAATGACCTTTCCTTTCACAGTCAACGCTTTCCAAAGTGCGCGCAAATAACCAGCTGAGAGCGGTAGCGACAGCGCGAAATCACAGCGAAGATAAAACACAAACGTTCTCGGTTCTCGGTTCTCGCGAAAGCTTCGGCCGTTAAATAACTTTAATAGGGATGGCAAGAATTCGATGTTGATGCCATCGATAGTTCAGACGGTCCCATCGATATTCGGTAATCAAAATATATATTTGACAAGCTTTTATTGTAGTATGACGTATTATTTATTTAATTAGTTTATATTTAAAATTTTTTTTTAACTATTCCCTATACAACTGAGTTACTAAAAATATCCGTAAATACATCAGTAATTATCTTCCCATGGCTATCGTCTCACCTCTAGCGATAATAAACACAGCTGTTTTAGAAAAACATTAAATTTTAAGCAAATGGCAAGTCAAATGATAGTTTTTCTCATTTATTATACCAGTTATAAAAATATGAGCAAAATTTTGTGATATTTAATAATTATTTTGTTTATGTTTCTTCTTCTTCATTCTTTGTAGAACCAAAACAAAAAACAGCTGTTTGAGTTGTGGCTGAACTGAC
>JAEIII010039040.1:0-39115 GCA_018905755.1 Drosophila ohnishii | reverse complement strand
ATTATTTCGGTTCCACGAGGAATCGTAGTGGAATCGTTGACGAATGGAACTGAAGGGTCGTACACTTTGTGCAACTCACACACACGCTCAGCAACACACAAGAACATTACACTTAACAAAAAGAAGAGAAGAAAATAAGCCAAAGAGCTAAGAAGAACATATTCTAGGCCAACTTAAGGATAAATCGTCTTGAGAAAATTAAACAGTATATAAAAAAACTTGAAGATGAAGTTTTAAGAGCATTTTCAACCTAATGGTTCCCATCTTGAATCGCCACTTAAATGAAAGACTGAGACAACGAACTTTCAACATTTTAAAATTCAGTTCAAATTATTTTGTTGTTTTGAAACCCGTTCTCGTTCTTACCATTTTGATTTTTGTCAACTAAAACCTGTGTTTAAATATTCCGTAATACCCTCCTACGTAGGCGATCTCCCATCTGACTTACCCCATGTATCTTCTTCTCGACTCGCAGATCTGGGTGGGCCCTTCTTTCCGGGCGGACCCGAGCTATGGCATCATCCGCTAGCCTACTCGGCAGCCGCCGCTGCCGAGCTGCCCGGAGCCGCTGCACTGCAGCATGCCACGCTAGTGCATCCGGCCCTGCATCCGCAGGTGCCAGTGCGCTCCTATCTCTGACTAAATACAGACAAAGTAATGGAGCAGCCTATGCATCAAGTAAGTGTCTTAAATAATTATTTTACATTTGAAAGTCAACCAAGGACCAAAGTTTTTGCTTTCTCAAAATATAAAATAATCCAAAAAGTAATACAACTTTAGAGAGAAGTAAATAATTGACTCTTTACCGTTTTCAGACTCAAATGACCATGCCGCCACATCATCAGACAACTGCTACTGCTATTCATCCCGGAGCTGCGATGGCTCACATGGCTGCGGCCGCGGCGGCTGCGGCTGCCGGCGGGGGCGGGGGAGCGGCTAGCGCCGCTGCCACACCACAAAGCGCTGCAGCGACGGCCGCCAACAATGTGGCTGCCGCCGCTGCCGCTGCAGCCGCTGCTGCTCAGCACCACCACTTTCTGTCTAGTCCGGCGCTGGCCAGTCCCGCCGGGTCCACGAACAACGCCAGTCACCCGGGGAACCCGCAGATAGCGGCCAATGCGCCCTGCTCCACGCTGTTCGTGGCCAATCTGGGACAGTTCGTGTCGGAGCACGAGCTGAAGGAGGTGTTCTCTAGGTAAATTTTGCAGGACAAGCGCCTCTTACCAGACCTTGACCAGGCCACTCTTGTTGACACAAAGAAAACCGCACTGAGATCACAGGATCACAGATCACCACAGTAAAGCCACCGAACCACCTCCACTAACCAACCACACATAAGCAGCATAACACCACTCTTGACGGCACCTCGTGAACTTTCTTAACCGAATACTAACCGAAAACTTTTGCGTTCTCTTCCTTGGTTCGTTTGTTGCCCACCATCTCCCACCCGATCACTCTCTTGTATGATACATGATAATCGACATATATATCTCAAAAATTATATATATACCCAACTATGATATATAATATGCACAGTATGCCTGGCTTTTGTCGCCTACGAATGCACACAAAAGGTACGCACCCAATCACAACTTCTATGCCTCTGACTTTGTCTTCAACTCTGACCTCAACAAAACCAACTTCAACTTCCTACTCCTACTCAACATTCGCCCTCGACCCGTCTCCGCCACCAGCCATGGCAGCAGCAACTGGCTCAAGCTGCTCCACCAGTAATGGCAGCGCCGGCAGCAACGCCACCGCTGCCCTCCAGCAACACCCGGTGGCATTCATCGAGTTCAAGGACCCACCGAGCGCGTCCCAGGCCATGCAGCAGCTGCAGGGTAAATATCTACTCAGCTCGGATCGCGGATCCATTCGCATCGAGTTTGCGCGCAGCAAAATGATCACCGAGGTGGCCATGATGAACACCAAGCCGCCACCGCTACCGGCAACAGCACCGCCACCACCGGCACCGCCAGCCCCACCCCTGTATATCATGAACAGCAGCGGTGCTGTGGAGCATCTGCTGGTGACTGCCCCACCACCGCCGACTGCACAGCAGCAACTCCAGATGCAGCAGCTGCAGCAGCACCTGCAACTGCAGCACCAGCATCAGCAGCAGCAACTTCAGCTGGCAGCGGCAGCGGCAGCACCCTGCACCACAGAAAGCACCTCAACCAACAGCACCACCACTAGCGTTGTTGTTAACTCACTACAGCACCACCAACTTCATCATCCAAATCAGCACCACCAAAATCATCTCTTTAGAGACGTATGTATTATTCTGGGTGAACCAAATGAACCAAGTTTCTTCTATGTCTATGTCTATGTGTGCCGTGTACAGTAATCTAACCCTAGATTGAGCCCCCACCCCAGCCCCCTTGTCATTAGTTGCTTCACTAACTGCACACTCTTTAGCCCATAAATATTAGAATAAGCCATTCAATCCGCAAAAAGGTTGCCCGGGCCCAAAAATCCCTCAAATGCATGACCCGACCACATTCCTTATTCCCGGCCCCGTATTCCCCGAAAAATAAAAACGAACCCCATTAACTATTTATAAAATTTTGCAAATTGTTATTGTTAAGCTTGCCCGTTTACTTTGCATGCCACCCCACCACCAACAACACCACAGCAGCAGCAGCATGAGCAGCAAGCAACAACCCAGCAGCAATCAGCAACAACAAGTAAGAACCTACCTAAGGGATGGCCATGGCAGCACCAGCCTCGCACACACTCCCCCAGTGTGGGTGAGCCATAACCGTAGCAATTGGAGCCGCATTTAAATACAAATTATAACACACGAAAAGTTGGCAACAGTAACACAGGTTATGGCCGACGCAGCCAAAGGTTAGGGGTTAGCTCGCCTCCTAGACGTCCGCTATTAAAAAGCCAGCTTCCGCTGGGAGCACCACCCATCCACTAACTTGAGCACCACTACAAATATCTCTCCTTGCCACTCCCCACGTGGAGATTGTGCGTGTGTGTGTCTGTGGTGTGACTCACGATTCTCAAATGCTAAGAGACCACATAAATTTATTTTTTCAATTTGCTGCAAGAAAAAGCAGCAGCACTACCACCAGCAGCAGCAGCAACAACTTCATAAAAAATGCAAAAAATTAAGCGCAGCATGCCACACCCATATGGCCATACACACAAAACCCACATGGCTGGCCCACCGACCTAACCACTGCCACAACAACGTTTAACTTTCAGGCTTTCAAGTATTTTTTTTCGAGGCATGAACTTTTCTTTAATTTATCGCAGGTTGTTGGCTTGCTTTTGTAAATCGATTTACATATAGAGGGGCAAAGCACGATTAAGCTGTAGTCAATTTTATGAAAAACACAGCGGGAAATCTGGTTAATAACACGTTTTTTATAGCCTTTAAAATAATACAAAATATTTGAAAACAAAAATTATATTTAACTAGAAACTAATAATTCTAATTGAACTAACAAAGGTAGAGGCTTTTATACATCTTAAATCTTCGTCTAGGAATTTAAAACAAATATTCCTAATTTAAAAGTATGCAAGTCTTTGGCAAATCATCATAAAGATTTTTCTTACCTCCACGCATGCCTAGAATCACAAAAAGTCACCATAATAGCCGGCATGCCTAGCCACCAAGCAACCATTTAGCCCCACTGACACACACTAACTATCCCCTTCGATCTGTGATTTATTTTCAGAGGAGCGGGTATGGAATCAAGGCATGATTTGCTCACTAAGAAGCTAGAGCGCGAGATGCAGCAACAGCAGACGCAAGTGCACCACCAGACGCAGCAGCAGCAGCAGCAATCGCAGCAGCAGCACCATCATGCAGCGGCGCAGCACTACCATCACAGCCACCAGACAGCGCACCACCACCAGCAACAGCAACAGCAGCAGCAACAGCAGCAGGCACAGCAGCAGCACCTGAGCCATCACCACCATCACCATCATCATCAGCACCATCAGCAGCAACAGTTTTTGATGACGCCGACAGCGACCTGACCCGGCGGCACGCTGAGCCACCACTACCACCATCAGCAGCAGCCGCACCACCAGCTCCATCAGCAGCAGCAGCAGGCGCAGGCGATGCAGCCGCACCACATCTACTCGTACGTGCTGCCGGCGGTCAGTCACATAGCAGCCTGACGGCACCACATTTGAGTTTGAACTTGGGGGCTAAGAAGCTCCGCATGCAACGGATTCATGCGAGGAGGGAAACTTTTAGTTATAGACATAAAAAAACCAATGAAAAAAGCAAAAAAAAAAAAAAAAAACAAAATGGAAAAAATGAAAAAAGAAAGTTAATTTATATGTAACAGAAAACAGATCCCGTAACCCAGTTTAGTGAAATTTTTCGACAGGCAACAAAAACGATTGTAGTGGAAACCAAAAATATGAGAACGGGAAAACTTGTAGTAAAATATACAATTTACGATAGATCGGAAGCTGAGCGAACTACTTAACTAAGTTAAATGCAATACAGCCGATATGTCCCCCTAAACGAATACACATATGCCCATTAAACTCTATATATACATATATATGTGTAGAAAGCTGGTTGAGAATCCGAAGGTTATTATTTAGCTCCCATTAGGAGTTTTCGATGATTTTGCTTATACGTTTTTGTTCGTCTTTTTGGTTTATCTTCACCTTTCCCAATTGAACCCGACTTACAACAAATGGAATTGAGACATAAAATTCGACATGTTTTTTCTGAATATTTTTGTTTAATGGTATCTCAGCAGACAACAGCTTAAGGGAATAAAATATAAACAGAATATTACGAAAATTAAGTAAATGCAAGAGGAAAATATATAATTATAGCTTAACCGAATGTGCCCTTTAAATAGCTCTCTTTCTAGAATTATAAAAATATTACGAAACAAAACCAAACAATTTAAATATACGCATTAATGTAATAATTGTATAACTAGTAAGGGAATTTTCAAAATGTTACTCAACAAGAAAACTACAAAGCAAGAACAACAACGAGTAGTCGACGTCATCGTATAAAGTTAAATTTATATTGAGGAATACTGAAAGCTGGTTTCGAAATTTATTTGTTTAAAACGTAAGAATAACAAAATTTAAATGTGAATTTGAAACTTACCCGATAAGACCTATCGACGACTTGAAGGGAACGTTGCAGGTGCGCTGTAGGGAAGCAAAGACTCGAACAAACTGATCTTTAACCAAGATGTAAAGTTAAACGAAACCGAAACTTTAACGGAAACTGGCACAGGACACTCTAAACTTTCCGCCCAGAAAAGCATATGTTTTCTTTCGCCATTTTGTTGAGCATTTTCTGCATGTCCCTACAAAGACTTGAACTTTACTAGAGGGCCCCCAACCTAAAGGACTCCGGTTAAATAATGAGAAACTATTCCTAACTAACTTTCGAAATGCTAGAACAATCAAATCACATTTCTTGCTAAACCAACGATCGACTTAGTGGGGGGAGGGCGCAGAATGAGCAGGAGGGACTGAAGGGAGTGTAGCAGAGGTAACCTCGAACAAGGACGAATAAATAAAATCAATTGCATATCATCTTACGTAGCGCGGCAAAACCGAGTATGTATAACTAAAACCAGAACAAAATACAAATTCAATTGTAACTAAAAGCAACAAAACAGCAGAAACCAACTACAATTATTAATAAAGAAAAACCATGTAAGGCTTAAGGGCTAACCAACTATACATAGTTATATACGACCATTTGTAAGCAAGCTTTTTACATAATAATTTTTAAATGTTTTCGAAGGAGTTCGTTCAGTCTCGTTTAAACCAATTTAAGTATATATACGGATGAAATCTTTAAATTTTACCAAAGTTGTCCTTACTAATTTAACACTTTAAGTTAACGGCTTCACACAATTTGTTAAACAAAAACAAAAAACCGAATAGACCCATGAGTAAATCGACTAATTTTAAATGTTTTTAAAGCTTAGTTTAGGGTAGATGTGACTAGACATACCAAAGGCATATTTGACAAAATGAAGAAATACGACAATTGTTAAGAGAAAATATGATAAACCTAATGACAAACACTATTTAATTGGTACAATTTAGCCCCCTTCTACACGGTTTTCTTATTTTATTTCCTTTCTAACTTTAGTCAAATGTAAAATGCATATTCCGTCCAATTACATTTCTTGCTTTCCTCTTGCCCGAAAATATCGTCTCTTCGCCAGCATCGCGTTGGTTCGAAAGCATCATTCGAAGTTAAGAACAGAGGTCTACTTATAAGTCTGCAATCCTTACACACACACACACACATACACAACACACACATGCAAACACTCTTACCACAGTAACAACTAAATTAGTTAAAGTTTTAGTACGTAAGCAAGGAAAGTGTTTGATTAAACATATTATACTAATGCATATCATAAAATTGCGCCTTTCAAAACAATTTAAAAAGAAACAAGAAGCCCGATGACGGAAAACAAAAATATTTACAACTATGGATAAGCTTAAATAACAAGAAAACCATTAATAGAAGCTAAAGTATGAAACAAATATTTTCGAAATTAATTTTTAGATTCTAAGCAAGAGGGTTGAGGAGCCTAAGAATATGCAACAAAAGCAATGAACATACGCATAAATCGCAGGTGTATGTGGGAGTGTGCCTGTGTGTGTGTGTGTGCGCGTGTGTTCCTAGGAAAATCTTGTGCAATTTTCATTGAGAGAGAAGGCAAGGAAAGAAAACCAGCGCGGTGGCAAGGTTGTTCGATTCCCACCCCCATAATCACTTCGAGGCTTGATTTCCAGACATTCTTAAATCTAAATTTCATAGCTATATACATCTAGATTATACCGATCTGCAGCAAGCGAATATTGGACTAGATTCCAATCAGATTATCTCAGCCACATCGGGAGAATGAGAATCGACGGAGGAGAACTTAGCTCGTAGACGATAAACTAAAGAAAGCTAAAATGAATGAATGACAGAAAAACTAAACTAAACAATATGAATTATGGGAACATTATATGAATATATATACACACACATATGTAAAACATTTTTGAAGGAAACAAAAACTTAATACCAATACAAAAGAGGAAAATAACAAATACATATCAGCAAACGGATAAAGAACAAAACGAGAAGAACTTTTACAAGAAGCATTATAAAGGCAAAATAAAACCGATATGTTTTGATGTGGTTTTTAAATTTTTTAACATTGTAAGCGTAAAAAGGCAAGAAAGCAGTTACCAAAAAGGGAAAGGGAGACGACAGCATAACTGAATGGAAGCTTAGTAATAGATTATGGAACTACTTACATAAATGCTAGCTATATGCTTACATAGTAACGACATATCTACATATGTGGAAGCAGTAATAGAAAGACAGTAACAGTAACAGTAACAGTAACAGTAACAGTAACAGTAACAGTAACCGTAACGATAGTTCATTACCAACAAATATTCTACTCCATTGTATTTATTGCGTTTGCTATGATTTCCGTCTCGAGAATGCCTTCGTCGCGTCCTTGATTCATTGTTTAATTTAAGTTCCCGCCCAATTGATTGCCTTATGTTTGCCTAAACAACTAAATTACGAACAATTTTATACTAATTTCTAAGTAATTTATATTTACATGTATATGTATTGTATACCTCTATTTTAAACCCCGTATATAAATATACTATATCATTTGTGTAGCCTTAACTTAGAACTTTTCAATTGACGGTATTAATTATGCATAATAAACTTTATATTTTGTTCGTTAAACAAATTATTTATTGTTTCATTCCACCCATTCAACACACACAAGATAAACCTTTGAAGAAACGAATTTTAAATTAGTGAAAATTTTTGCGAGAAAATTAAACCAACTATACAATTACATATATTATACTACATATATGAGTCTCCCCCTCTTACCATTCTGAGTCATTCGAGGGAGAGCCAACTAGAAAGGCATTATACTCAACCACAACTGGCTACAGACAGAGCAGAAATTCGCTGTAAATTTGTAATACATACAGTACTATGCAGAGACATATGTATAGTATATCTATAGAAGGTTAAGTAGGAAAGGTAACTGATATTGAATATTGAAAATATCAGGGCAGAGGAGAGAACGGTCAGCGGAAAATGGAGATAACACAAGTCAAAACATATCAAACTCGTGCCCGATTAAAACTCTATATACACTATATATAATTAAAAGCAGCCACAAATTATGCGCAGCAATTTTCAACGATATAAAAGGCGAAAATTGATAAAAAAATATTAAAAATGAACCGAATGTCAAACGGGAAATGCAACTTTTATTTGCATAACTCAGAGTTGAGTGTACTTTTATCAGTAAATAATACGAAAATAATGATTAATATTAATTATGATATTGAAACTACAACAAACGGCAACTATTTGTCTATTTTGAGGCTCATTTATTTCAAACTTTCGCAAAACAAAACCGACTTTCTTTTCAAAAATCGAACAAAGATCTTTTGCTAATATTGTAAAAAACAAATTGATTTTTCAAAAGCAAATGAAAAAGAAACATATAGCTAAATATTATTATAAAACTTACATAAAGCAGAAACAAAACTCGTATATATATAAATATAAATATCAGCCTTGTTCTTTATATATATATATTTGAAAACAAAAAACAAAAAAGGAAGCCATACAAAATATTAATAAATTATTAACTACTATAAAAATGGATAAAAAAACATAAAAAATATTTAGCGAAAATATTGTATTGTGAGTTTAAATGTATTGTTGCATACAAAACCAAAGAAAGACATTACAAATCGGTACAGTTAAGTTTAATGTAAAACCAAATGGCAATACCAACCGATTGGCAGTGACACTTGATTGACAAGAACCGAACAGAGCAGAACAGAAACAGAACCGAACCGAACCGAAAGTAAGGTGAACCATTTTTTCACAGACAGCAACCAGCGATAAGAACTAAACGAAACTAAATTCAATTGAAAGTACCATGCAGATTATTTCAAATCAATAATAGCAGCGGGTCATACCCCAGACAAATTATACAATTTGATAACGATAATATTTTCAGGCGATCTAGATCGGGGAAAGCACAAACAAATCGCAGTTTGCAGCAGGCGACAAATTATAATAATAATAATACAAATAATAAATAAAAACTTTAACAATTGTTTTGTGTAATTGTAAAGAAATGGAATTTGTTGTGGCTGGGATGGACCTTGGTTCGCCGATAAAGGATTAAGGTATGTACGGAGTTGGAACTAAAGTGGCTTCTTTTCAATTAACAAAACCAAATATCTTTGAAATCAATAAATAATAAGCCTGAGAATATTTATGTACATTTTCTTTATAGATACAATATATATGCAATTTAGGTTGATCAGCATCTCTGGTGGCATGTGAGATCCTAATTTGTCTTAATTTGCAGCAGAGGGAGGATTAAATTTGGTGGAAAACCATCTAGTGGACTGTTTAAGCACTATACATCTTAGTTCAACGAGCTTTTATCGTTCCATACATTAATGTATTGTCTTGATCAATCAAATCAAATTATATATCTTTAAAATTTTATTTTTGTAATATTTGCTATTGTTGTAAAAGATTGTTGAAGATATATTAATTATAAAAGTAACAGAATGCGGCCATGTAATTTTGCATCTTTTTGGCTGAATGGGCCACAGAAGATGCCCCAAAGGTATACACTGTTTTTTCCGAATGGCCTATCGCTTAAGGAAGGGGTTGGGTAATTCAGTGCAAAACGGGCCATTTTTCAAAAATTTGTTGTGGCGAAACTCATACAGTTAGCTTATTAAATTAAATACCATGTAATAGCACAAAATATAAACCATTTTGTGTTTTATATGGTATTGATAAATATGTAGAGTGGGAATCTCCCACGTGCCTTCAAAAAAGAGTTGTTTGCGGTGTACATCAAATGTTAACTGTCCACAGAATCATCCGATATAAAATAAATATATTGCATTCGTTAAAGGATAAGTGTCCGAGTTACTCAAGTACTTTTTTATTTTTAAAATTTTCTTTCTCTTTTCTGATTTTCTTTTTTCTGATTTTCTACAAAATCGGAAGTCAAAATCTCGATATTTGCCTAAAATTTTTTTCAACTTAATTTAATGATATAATAGGGTAAATTATAGTCTATATAAGAGACATATTTGAGCCTGAGCTTATCTCTACTAAAATGATCTTTGGTAATAATTACCTAACCCCTCAGATGTTGATAAGCCGAGAACAAAAAACCCAAAACGGGTCATCATAGTCCGGCCCAACAAAAATAAAAGCAAACAAGAACAACCCAACATACATATTATATATGTATGTGTATCCTTATAAATAAATAGTCCAGCTCAAAGATAACAAAAGCAAGCAGACAGAGCAAAGCTTTATTTGCTCAGCGTTTCTACCTGAAGACTCTCCGACAGATCTTTCGCTTAGAAACACCCTGTATTTCCGGCACTCTGGGCAGCTGTTGATTGGTTTAGATTCACTATCTCCCATTTAGTTGTCTTCCGACTGAGTTACTTGTAGGTCGTGCAATGAGATCAGTGTGTTTCGTCTTGCTGCTCGTTTGGTTTTCGAGCCAATGCGAAGCTAATAAAAAGGTGTCCTGCAAGGATGAACAGGGCAACGATGTGGATTGGTAAGAAATATAGCTATGGCTTTTTCATTACAATGTTTCCGATAAAAATGCTTGACTATTTTAACTGCATTTCAAGTAAATATTAACATAGCTGAACACATATTTTAATATTCTCAATAATACCACTGACAAATATGAGTGACTGTAAAGCTAGAAAGCTAGAACTTTGAAGTTTGTTTAGTGATGTAAAGAAAAGTCATGTACTTAAAAAGAGCTAACGAATGATAGTTTCCACAGAACTCAAATTTGAATCATATTAAATTTTAATAAAGACTTGAATTATTTTATGTTAGGTTTTTATTCTTTGATAAAAAAAAGTCTTGAAACAATTAAAAATATATTGCCAGCCCAAGATATGTTTTAAAATAATAGCCAAGCAACAATATGTTTCCCTAAGTAGAGGTCTAATCATGGGTTATCAAAGTTCTTTCTTTGTAGTTGTATTTTCGCCTAAGAAAAATGAAAAAGATTTGTGTTTTTGCAATTGTATATGAATCCTATTTCTAGTTTAAAAAAGAATAGCTAAAATCCATAAATAAATTCACATTCACTTTACCTTAACAGGTGGCACCTGTACAAGTTGCCCAAACACTATCAGCACAATGACTTGGGCAAGGACGTCACTGGGCTCCGGTACTTGTACGTGACCAGCCAGAGCTACGAAACCTGGCAGTTGTCCGGAAAGCGGATCAGCGACCCCGGATCTCTAGCGGCCCAAACCCTTAATCCCCTCAACGCTGATCCAACACATATTCTGCTGGCGGCCTACAACGATCAGCAGCCCAACGGCACTGTCTTCAGCAACGGAGGACATGCCAAGGGAGTGGTGGCCAGCGATGGAGAAACGGCTATTTGGCTCGTTCACTCGGTGCCCAAGTATCCCACTGTCCCGGACTATTCGTACCCCACATCCGGGGAGCAGTACGCCCAGAGCATGCTCTGCATCACCCTGAAAGCTGAGGATCTGGAGAAGGTGGGTCAGGTGCTGGTCTACAACGAGCCGCACTTCTACTACGAGCGCAATCCCCTGGTCGGTCGCTCCGACGAACTGTTCCCGAGTCTGGAGAGGGCTCTGCATGGCCAGTGGCGTACGGAGTCGCCTTTCCAAAAGGAAGTCGAGCTGCGCAGCCTGGACGGCAAGAAGTTCCGGTTGTTCGGCAAGAGTGGTCGGGCCAATGTGGAACTGTACGCCGATGTGGTGGCCCCCGCCCTGGATGTCAGCCTTTTTGTAGAGGCGTGGCGCGATGGGGCCGGCAATCTTCCAAACAGCTGCGAGAAGTCCGACAAGGTACTGAACGTCGAGTCCATCTCGAACCTGGAGCTCTCGGTGGACTTCAAGACAACCCAGGACCACTCAAAGTGGGCGGTGTCCCGTCCGAGCGGTATTCTGATCTATCACTGGCGCGTCGGCGGCGGGGATTGGATTTGTGTCGGTGACATCAACCGCCAGCAGGGACAGCTGCAGCGCGGCGGCGGAACAGTGTGCCACAAGAGCGCCCGAGTGTCGAATCTGTACCGCCAGCTGGTCGCCAACTACGACAAGTGTGCGGAGGAGTAACGGGTTCCAAGAAAATATTGTCAAACAGTGAACTGCGAAATAAATAAACGAGAATTAATTCCCTTTTATTTGAAAGTGATTTGATTTGGTAAATTAATTGAATGGTCCACCGTTGAATTTCGTTGAAATTTGTGTATCAATTATATATGTTCCCATTTAAAGTGTATTTTATTTAAAGTTACATTACAGCACAGTAAGGAAGTAATTAGAATTAAATTCTATGTACATATGTATGTAGCTTAAGAAAATGCGAAATAGCTTCTTAAAAAATCACAAACATACTGAAAATGTAGACAAATAATATTTGCAAATATCCAAAATAAAAAATGTAAGGAGCAAATGCTTAAGTTAAACGGATATTTTCACAAGGGAAGTAACCTTCAAAAGGTTCCAGCTAATAGGACAGTATCATGAACTAATGGATAAAAAATGTTCTGCTTGCTTACAAAAATGCAGAAAAGGATTTTATTATTATAGGGTGCAGTTCGGCAGTGTTTTTTAGCAGACCGATTGTTAAATTTGTTTTAAAAACCCAATTAGTAAGAGGCAAAACAAACGAATTCGCTTATGGGGTTGAACAATATTTTTATGTTAATACGGACGCGATTTATTTTTGTAGGTTTGGTTACTTCAAAGACAACAAGAAAGGAATGCAGTTTCGGCGCGCTGAAATTTTTATACCCTTGCAGTTGGATCATTAGCAATCGATCCAAAACTAACAGGAGATATGTAAAAGACATATATTTATTAATTAGGTTTGGCTGATCAAGAATATATACCCTATTGGGTTGGAATCGTCTCCTTCTCTGTCTGCAAACTTTTAACTTAAACTTACCTGCAAGGGTATAAAAAACTGGAAAAGTTTAAAGTTTTTTAAAATAAATTTCAAACTTTGTGCGCCATTTTACAGATCATAAAGTACCGTTAGGAAATGGGTGCAAAACTTGGAGAAGCTGCATCCAGTTTCTACACCAAGAATCGGTAAAAATTAGCACTGCCACTTGCTTGGTGTCAAAATCCACATATCGACCGTAAAAATATCGATGTATCGATAAAATTATGTTACCTTTATCTTGAAAGAAATTATTTATTATAAAAAAATATTCAATAAATATTTTGATACTATTTGATATTAGTATATAAAATAAAATAATCATACCAAGTAATAGTAATTTTTTTTTGTATCTTTTTTATCGTACACATTACGCTCTTCTTCAGTTTTGCCAGAGATGAGCCTTCGGATAAGTTAAGTTCTTGGAAAAACTAAGCTAAAAATAAGCAAAAAATACTAAAAACATAAAGCTACTTTAAAATATACTAGACTTAGCTTGAAATAGGCTAAACTGGCAACACTGCAAACACTGTTTGGCAAATATTACAAACCCTCCGCAAAAACTATTAATTTTAGCATAGCCAATTGTAAAGCCTGGAATGTTCTGCTGTTTGCGCACCTGTCTGAACGGCGGACACCTGAGGAAGCCAGCAGCCGCGGCCAGTCGCCTCCGGGAGCCCGATGTTCACCTGGACGCAGCACATATGGGTAAACAACAGAATTAGGGCAATATTGTTAAGCTCTATATACGTTCGCTGCTGATATAATTCTCATGTATCGTTTATTTGGAGAAACTCTCACCCGAGAAACCCTTTTGCCCTGCAGGAGCCGATGTGATCCTATTGTCGCATCAACTTCGCGTCACGGGCACCGGAGGCGTCCTGGCTACAGCCCCTCTGGTCCAGTCAAAGTCCTACTTCGAGGTGAAGATCCAGCAGGGCGGCAGCTGGTCAGTGGGATTGGCCACTCGCCAAACGGACCTCAGCCGCAAGTGCGGCGGCGGAGACCGCGAGTCCTGGTGCCTGTGTTCAGACAATGCCACGCGCCACAACGACCAGGAGGAGTTCCGACCGGTGGTGCAAGCTGCCTGCACCACCCAACCGTCGAGGACTGCCAATGGAATCCTTAACAATAGTGCTGCAAAGGCGGCGGGTCTTATTGCCATCGAAGATCTGCAGCAGGAGGACCTGCTCATGACCACCGGTGTGGCGTCACCCGATGTGGGGATCGGCGAATCCTTGATAGCATCGCCGCAGCGCGATTTTCCCGACGAGGGCGATATAGTGGGAGTGGCCTTCGATCATGTCGAGCTGAATTTCTATTTCAATGGAAAGAATCTTGATGTTCCCTTCCGGAATGTGCGAGGAGCGGCTCTTTTTCCTGTCATTTATGGTGAGTTTCCTGTTAAGTTTGGCGGATCAAGTTAAAAATTATTTGTTTCAGTCGGCAATGGGGCTATCGTGGACATAATCCTGGACAACTTCTCGCATGGCCCACCGCCTGGGTTCGAGCGTATTCTGCTGGAGCAATCGCTCCTTTAGAAACCAAACCAAACCATAAGCCTTGAACAAATTAGCAGCTTCTGAGCAAAAACCTTGAAGGAATTAATAGATGGACAGTGTGTTTTAGGACTATAGGGCAGGGTAATATTCCCGGAATGCAAGGCCTTATGTTTAGCCCAAATAATATTTTTTCTTTCACGTTGATTTCACTTTTAATTAAATTATTTTATTTATTAGATCGCCAAGTGAAAGGGATTTATTTTTCGACCTTTGGTCATTTTAGTTTAATTGTTTTCGATACAAAATTGGGATCTTACTCCGTCTAGTCAGCAAAAATCAAAGTAACCCATTAAAGTCTTTGCCAGAAGTCCAGTATAGGAACTAAGGCTTAACTTAAATGTAATTAATTAGTAATGAATTATACAAAATATTTAACCTTTTGACAGTCTTATAGTTGTGAGATGCACTGCTTTCATCGTTTAGGCAACACGTGTATAAACTTTGTAACTGCTCTAGTCCTTATCCCCTCAAATCGAAAAGTATTGTTTTGTTTAAATCACTTTTTGTAAATTACTTACGTAGCTTGACCTCGCGACTGCTTTTGTATTATACACAGACACACATATATCTCTGTACATAGATACAGATGCATTTTTTTAATAGGCCCTAGATCGCCCCAAAACTTCTCTCACATTCCAATATAGAACGGCCATGGACCAGTCCGCCGACGTACTCGAGCACGGAATTACCTAACTAATTGTAAGAGTGTATCTGTATATCTACGAAATTGTATCTAAATGTATCTAACGCTTTGAAAACTGATTAATCCGCGCGCGGACAATAAATCTATGTTACGTAAAGAAACTCTTCTTGGCCTAGGCTGTCACTTAGACTTGTGTATTATTTCGGAAAAGTATTATACTAAAATTGGAAAAATTAAGATATGACAGATGTCCGCAAAGGGGGAGATCATCCAGGTAGACTGATCATTTCAGTTGCAACGGCTTCCAAAACGAATTTACGCTTTTGATGTATATTTTAATATCATCCAGGTGCACATTGGCCAGGCCGGTGTGCAGATCGCCAACGCCTGTTGGGAGCTCTACTGCCTGGAGCACGGAATTATGGCCAACGGAAGGATGCCTCAGAGTCCCCTGGACGACTCGTTTCTCACGTTCTTTGAGTTCACCAACAGCCGATCCTGCGTGCAGCCCCGCATAGTTGTGATTGACACGGAACCCACAGTTATAGGTTTGTCCGAAATATCCTCCAAGGCTTAATCACTGAAATCTTTCCCTGCAGACGAAATTCGCACAGGTGCCTATCGCAATCTCTTCCACCCAGACACTCTGATCACCGGCAAAGACGACAGTGGCAGTAACTTTGCCCGGGGCTATAATCTAATGGCCAGCGAGCTGTTGGATCGCTCCATGAATGCCATTCGTCGCGTGGCCGATCGCTGCCGGAACCTGAGGGGCTTTTTGGTCTTTCGAGCCATTGGAGGCGGCTCCGGCTCTGGTCTGGGAACTCGAATCATGGAGAAAATCGTCGATGACTATGGCAGGAAGATGACTGTTGTTGAGTTTATAGTATATCCATCGCCCTCGTGAGTCAGTTTGCCTTCATTGAGAACGCTTAAGCCACTGAAACCCTTATTTCCTATAGTATCTCGCCGGTGATTGTGGAGCCCTACAATGCGCTCTTGGCGGCGCACTTCTCCATGGACTGCACCGATATCTCTTTCATCGTAGACAATGAGGCGCTGTATGACATATGTGCGAATACCCTCAACGTGCCTGCTCCCACCTACACGAATCTCAACCGAATCATTGGACAGGTGGTGTCCAGCTTCACGGCCTCGCAGCGTTTCGGCCAGGGGTCGAACGTTAGCTTTCAGGAGTTGCAGACAAACCTGGTCCCGTATCCGCGGATTCACTATCCGCTGATAAACTACGCTCCCCTGGTTCCCATTTCTCACTCGCAGTTCGTGAACATGTCAACGGCCCAGTTGACGAGTCAGTGCTTCCAGATGAGCAACCAAATGGTCAGGTGCAATCCCTCGCATGGCAAGTACATGGCCTGCGTTCTCCTCTACCGCGGCGACCTCGCCCCCAACGAGATCAATTTCGCCTTGGAGAACATCAAGAGGAATAGGTCGTTCCGATTTGTGGACTGGTCGCCCACGGGCTTCAAGATCGGTGTGAGCAGCATGCCGCCGGTATATGTCCCTGGCGGTGATCTGGCGCCCACCAATCGCGCCTGCGTGGCCATCTCAAACAACACGAACATTCGAATCGCCTGGTGTCGGCTGGTCAACAAGTTCGACAAGCTCTATCAGCGGCGTGCCTTCGTCTATCACTACGTGGGCGAAGGGCTCGAGGAGGGCAACTTCACCGAAGCCTCGGAGAATATCTGCCAGCTGGTGCACGACTACCTGGAAGTGGATGCCTCGGGTCCTTCATCGCCTCGCGGATCCGGGTCCGAGTAGTCTAGATGCTTTGGAAAATCGTTCCCGATATAATTTCTCGTCTGTCGTCATATGATCACAATAAAGCCTCCCTAAATTTGTTGTGTTAAATTGAAGAGATTACTTTCTGGCTAAATGAAGACCTCCTGGTAATGGGCGGCAATTTATGGGTGAATAACTCTATCGAGTTTTGCTAAAGCTGAATGAAAACTCCGTTTCAAGATCCAAAACTTTGATGCTTAAAAAATAAAATGAAAGATCTTGGTAAACTGACCTCTGCCTGTGTGAGAGTATTTTATGTTCGGTCTCCAAAAACACCCAACCTTTCCACATTTTTATTTACCTTTTTGAGGCTTTCGTCAGTTCGAAACCGTTGGCCAAATTAAGTATTTACGGCTGGCTTAAACAAACATTGACCCAGCCTGCAATTTGCGTTGCTTGACCCCGGTCCAAAAGGCAAAGGGAAGGGTCGCATCGACGGACGGTGGGCGTGACCAACCCTGCCGATATGGGGTATAATTAAAATGATCGCTGCCCGAGGGTTTAGCACGTACCGAGGCAAAAGTCGCGCTTATCGCGATCGCACCCAGGGCAAGGTCTTACCGATCCGGCATCTTCGGATCATCTTCATCCCGGTGCTGGTTGGTCGAGTCCCCTCGGACCCCTTGCTGGCCCCACCGGTCGCTGTGTGACGTGACTTACGCACGCTTAATGCGCGATTATCGATGAAGGGATCTTGGCCAGCACGCAGACCGCTCACTTGGCCATCTTATCAGCTCGCTGGCTGACTTTTGGTGTGGTCCTTGCGCAGGATGCCCGCTGTTATTAAAGGGATTATCATTATGAGATCCCGGTGCCCTTCCGCCAATTCCTTTGTGTGTTAACTGTTGCTAATCTTAAATTGAAGTCCAGAAACCTTTGCTTTTGTTTTAAAGCGTGAGAACCGCTGCGTGTGTTCTTTCCTTCTTCCTTTTTTTCAGGGGGTGTTAATGAGCCTAAGGAAATGCCAAAGGACCACCTTGGGCTGGGGCTCGTCAGAATTAAGCTGTTCTACCGATCGACATGGGATCGGGATAATAAAGCAATTTCGCCAGATTGCCAAAAGGAAAGGTGCATGCCCTGGCGGGGTGGAGTTGAAAGGACAGAATGCTCTGGGGAGGAAGGACGACCCCTGCGCCACAACATTTGAAATATCTAGTTAACTCTGGGGCCGCTCTGACCTCCTTTATTTATGCACTAATCCGTGGGAAATGCTCGCCGAGACACCTGGGGCCGATTTATGCCACAAACGAAACGAAAAAGGAACAACAACAGTTGGAGGTCCACACCCGCAACACAAAAGAGACAACAATGTGAAAATATTCAAATCGAGACTTGAATGCTCTTTACGGTTACATTTTGAGAAGCTCTATAGCTTTGCCAAAACTATTTAAAATGTTAAAAAGGTCCTTTTCATAACGCAGAATAGCGTACAGGAATTTTACAATTTTCTTTATAGATATTTCTGGTATGCCATGGGCTTTTTAGTGGGTCCTTTAAGGTCTCATCTTAGAATAAATTAAACAAATATGGTGTATCTAACCATTAATATACAACAAAACCCATTTACCCCAAACCTGTAGAGTGTTCAAAAGAGGAAAAAATATTAAACAACCGTCGAGTGAATTAATAAAGCGCCTTGCGAGGCGGCCACGCATTAAACGACACACCGCAGAAAACATTGCAGCGGCGAATCCAGGCAGGCCGAGGGGCAGGAAGAGCTCGGGCTCTATTCCGAGGACCCGGGCCACATGTGTGCGAGTTCCAGTACGAATGCGAATAGATGCCACATGACTGACCACTCCAATGCACTGCACTCCACTTTTGTTGTTGCCCGTTCTTTTTAGCCGAGGGCAAACATTTTGGAATTGCAATTTTCGACTTCATTTCCAGGCTCTGAACGCCTCGGTTTTCTTTGGATTTATTTTTTATTTAGGCAGAAGACTTTCAGTTCGAGGCACAAGGCAACACCTACCGGGGTACCGAGGCACCGAGGCACCAAACCACCAAATGGGCAAACCAACACAGCCCGCAGAGCCAGCGGTGGGCGGTTGTAACTGAGGCAGGGAGCGAAAGGGAGGCAACGACATACTGAGAATAAATCGGGCTGCAAACGGAAATATATTTAATTAATTGAGGAGAAAAGAAAACGGCATTAGTTATTTTCATATTCAAACAGATTTTATTATTCCAAGTTTGTATTTAAAAATAAATGCCTTTAAGGGACCTTATGTAAAGTAACTTAGGAGCCTAATGTATTTTGTAAAAAAATGTTTCCAAAAATCTACAAAATCATTACACTTTATATTTAGTATAGATTTCTAATTACATCAGTTTAAAATATAGATTTTTTAAATATGTAAGCATTAGCTAGTATTATAAGAATATTATTCGCTGAGTGTGGGCTATGCGGCAAGTGTTTCGATTTATGTTTTTGCGCCTCGGCTGCCACAGCTTGCTACATGCCACATGCTCGCTGGCTGGCTGACTCGGCTGCGGCGATTTCATTCAAAATGTTTAACCAGCACCAGCCAGCCACAAGACCACTTGTTGCTCTTTTATTCATTCAATTTGTCAGTTTTGCACTAGCACAAAACGAAACCCAGTCCACTCCAGCCGAGCCAAGCCGAGCCAAGCCGAGATCGCTTCTCCCCTTGCCCCGGACGGAGTCAAAAGGTTATCGCCACACTTGCTGCATTTATACGGCCTGATCATGTGGCATGATCATCACGATGATGATAATGACGCCGATCGCGGCGTTGTGGGCATTCAAGCCGCTGCTCTCCTCTGCCGCATGTTTACATGGCAAAATTATTAGTGGTAATATTTGTGAAATATTTGTTTTCTAATCTGTAAACACCAATCATATTAGCAATTTGAATATGACAGCGCCAGCTCCAAACAGTAACAGGCCTTGTTGTTGCTGTTATGGGTACCCTTAAGATACGGGGTATATTGGTTTACGAATAGCATTTGTGGCTTAAAGAACATTTGTGCTAAGTTAACTAAGCCACATCGATGAGAAGTCCTTATGATATACAGAGCGGAGCATCTTAGAAATATAATTACGTATAAATCATTTTAATTTTTTTAAATATTTTCTTTTGTGATATTTTTTAAATTAATCATTAGTAATTGTTCATATCTTGTATAGAAGTTAATAATTTTTTTCGCAAAAGGTTAGGCTCAATGAGGTGTTTTAGAACTAAAAGTTTCACTTATCCAATTACTATATACACTTCATAAGGATTTAAGAGCATTAGGATAATCGGTTCTCTAAGATCCAGTCTCGATTTATAGGCAATTGTTGTTGTGGTCAACGGTCAGTGGCTTGTGGCAAGTATTTTGGTTATTACGTTGGCCTGGCTGGTTGCCTTCGATGGGTGGGTGGAAGTAGGTGGGGCGTGAGTTATTATCTATTCAATTGTTGCACTTTGCTGCTTCCTATTGCCTTGAGACATGGCCATGATCCCACCCCGCCATCGCTCCTCCAGCAGAGTGCCATGAGGGGCGACTGGCATTAAATTTATGATAAATGCCAAGATCTCCGCGACTTCATATGCGAATTCGACTCGGCTCGTTAGCCGTCTCGCTCGAGCATCGTTTACAACACTTTAAGAGGATTTTACTGCCTCGACTCCATTGGCAGCCATTAGCAAGGCAATTGACATACTCCTTGACGGACAGTCGGGGGAGAGCACTAAGTGCACGGAATTTATCATGGACGATGGATCGTCAGCGGCTGCAGCGGTGGCGGAGGAGGCGTTTGCCAAAAATGGCACAAATAACGACATAATTTGGCCACAGATCTGGCCAACATCGGAGATCAGCAGCAGGCCACATTTGAAGCCAAATGGCAGGCAACTGGCAACTTGCAACGACAATCGACATATGCAAATTGACTGTGAAACGCAGACGACGCACGCGGGATAAGAGCCAAAAATGGTGTGCAAATCGTTAGGCCACTTTGTAAGTGCACTGGGGGAAAAGTGCTAAATTGACTCTAGAGTATAAAGAAGAGTTTTATATAATTAAGAAGGAATTAAAAGACGCAAAATTAGCCATAAAGTCTAGAAAACCTACTCACTTTCTTTATCATCTTTAAAGCCATTTGTATTATTTAATTTTTATGGATATTATATACTTTTGTATAGTGTTTTTCCAGCCGTGCCTTGCACAGATCGCACATAAATAATTCAATTAGTTAAAGTAGAAATTAGCAACAACAGCATTTTGTGAAAAGATTTGCCAATCTGACAGTCTTTGATCTCTCGGGGGCCATTCGAGCTGCTGGCAGATGACATCATCCGCCATCGGACTAAACGGCCAGATCAAATAGATTTTTTCGACGCTCGGCCACACGGCTAAATGCTTTATTGGCTATCAGTTAGCATTCGAGAGGTATAGGCCATGATTGAACTTGAAATTCCATATTAAGTGCATTTTGGAATAGAATCGAATGGCGAAACTGAGTCGGGTCGGGTCCATTGTGAGGCTCGCTGCTCTGGCATGGTAATTACTCTGGCTAAAAAGTCTCAGCCTCTCGGCCGGCGCATTGCAATTTGAGCAACAAAAAAGTCAAATTCTGCACCAAACGCAATTAATCAAGCGCCTTGGGTCGTGCCTGGCCAAATGTTTTCCACTCCTAATGATGCCGTGGTCATATACTCCACGGCTCAAGCTCAGACTCACTCCACAAATTGCTCAAATATGGCCTGGGTCGGAGTTCAAGCCGACTGCAAACTGTGCTTAATGTCTCACTTATGGCCAAGACGACCAAGCCTCTCTGGGCCCAGTTGCGTGAGAATGTTTTTGTTGTTTTGCTCTTCGGCCAAAACTGCGGAGCGTTTGTCAAGCTCTAATTTGCTGCGGCTCTCGGTCACGTGTCTCGTTGCCAATATCTTGATGGATCGGCCAGCTGGATATCTTGATTGGGGAGTCGGGCATTATATGGCCTGATAATTTGGCTTAAATGCGTGGCCAACTCCATTCAACGACCGCCAGTAATCGCTGAGTAAATTTGAGTAATATTTCGTTACTAAAGACATGGTGATACCAACTATATACACTGAATTTGATATAAACTATGTATCTGGTAGATTTTAATTTATATATTCGATCTATATATTTGTTTTTATTATTTTGTTAAGGCAAAGACTTTCAGTAATATAAAAATATAAAATTTATTGTCGCAAATGTTACTGCTCCTGTCCATCATACCCCTTGTAATCTGTTCATACTTCGCGTAATAACTGTCTTTGGTAGTCGTTCCTAATCCTAATCAATTTTGAACGCCTCACGAGGCGTCATAAATACGCTCTGGCCGAAGATAAAGACCGAGTGCGGCAGGAAGAGGGAGATGGGGCCACAAAGAGGCTGTAATTTTTGCATTTTTAAAAAAACATTGCCAAAGTGTTACAATTTCCATTAGTTACAGTTATTTGGCCGAAACCGAAACAGCCAGTGAGGCAACCGGGCTCGGCCGGGCACAATTATCAACTTTTTGCGTTGATTACGATGATGGATTATAACACTTTGGCCAGTGGTCGGACCAGTGGCGGCTAGAAAAACTGGACCGGCCGCCGCCAGCAAATGGAATGGGCTGAGCGGGAATGGCAGCACTTGGGGGCAGGGCAACAACCGATTGCCATTTCGCATAAAGCTCACACACATATGTAAGCGGCTACTATATATGCCACATTTCGCTCGGGTTCCTGAGCTCGGGGGCACAGAAATTAATTTAACAGCTTGACAGGATTACGCGGGCACACAGGGTCAGAGAGGCAGAAAAGGCCGCTGACAGGCAGCACGAAAACTGATTGGTCACAAGTCACAGAATATCGGGATCGGGGCAGACATTCTCGGCCCTTGGGGCATGTCGAATGCGGCCAGCAGCCGGGCACTGTGCCCAATTAGCGGATCATTTAACACGTGCTCTTGTCCTGCTCTGGCCAAGATTGGGGGACTGACCTGATCCGGCACAGGCGCAGGTGCAGCCGCTCCATCTCCACTGTCTCCGTGTGTGCTAATTGAGCCGGGATCTGTGACAAACATAAATGTGTTCGGGGAGGGCCCAAAACATGCAGCTAAAAGAGTGGTTAGATGGGGAAGTCGAAGCTAGGAATGCTCTGATCGAAGAGTAACCGAAGTTTGAATTTTCTTTAACGAAACTGTAACTTTTAGTCAACCAAAATACTGAAAAAAATAAATGTAGAAAGATTATGTTGCCATCTTCTGTAGTCTTACTTAAAATATAATTGATAATCCCTTCATAAACAATATTGTTTTTAGAGTATTCATTTAGCTCCAGTTACCATTCCATAACCCCTTATTTGTTCATTTGTTGAGTGCTTTAGTATATCGTAAAATTTCTAAACGGATCTAAGCCATTTCTCGAATATTCCTAAGCCTAAGAATGATACCCCTTCCAAGGGTATGACAAATCAGAAGTCGGCTTAACGATCATTGACTAGACCATTTGCTATATAAAGTGGCATATGCAAATATGCCGACGATTAGGACTGGACTGCGACTACGATTTCGACTGGGACTGGTTACCGGATTGGACTGACTTCTGACTACCGACTACCGACTGCTGGCTACCGGCATCTCCGACTGCCGCCGGCCGATTAATCAATGATAAATCCGAAATAGATAAATGACCAGGCACATGGCAAATGTTGTGTGGTCCCCCGTGCAGGACTGATCACCTGCTGCTGCTTCTGTTGGCCAAACCCATTGGGCCGCTCTGTTCCAGCTCCCTGGACCTCTGCACAGCTCTGTAGCGGGTGCAAGATAAATGCTCCGCTGATGATGCTGACAGAGCCAGCATTCAGGCCTGGAATCCAGGGCTAGCTCGCCTTGCGTCATCGTCATCATCATCATCTGCATTGGCTCTTTATGGGCATTGTCAATGTCCCGGGACGCATTTGCATCGTACGGTTAATTGTGACCGCTATTTGTTGACCAATTGTGGGTGGCAGCAGCACCACCGAACCGCCGAATTCGGCCTGTCGAGGCATTCTGAATACGACGAAAAAAAATGGGAACTGGTTTAGGTTACCATTCCTTATTATTCGTTTTCTCAGTGAGGGTATTAACGTTTTTTGAGACACCTCGATAGGGTTGACATTAAATAAAATTCTTGATTTTTATTTTATATAAATCCTCCGTAAAAATTTTTCCAAAATATAATTATGATCTGTACTATATATTTAATAAAACAAAATTAAGTATTCGCCTTATGTTTGTAATAGAAACAGATAGTTTTCCCGGTTGTGTAAGGGTATTTGCAGCTTCGTTTAGTGGGAGCTTGCACCTAATCCTCCTCCTCTTTTGGCATTTGCATGGTGCTCTTTGTGACTCTGGCTCTGTGATCTAAGTTCGCACAGGTGGCACTTGGTGTGCAGACACCGGAGAAGGAGGAACTCCAGTGGTCGTGTCCTCTTACGAGCTTTGCCCTCGTTAGCTCAGCACGTTGCTGTTGCAGCTAGCCGGATATCTATATATAGCCAACTGGTGTGATTTTGATTCATGGCGCGATTATATGTGCGCACGCAGTTTATCTTCTTTTCTTTTTTCGCTCCTTTTTTTAGTTTTTTTTTTTTTTAGTAAGAAGCAACACAGTAGCCTGGGCCCAGCGTGAAGGCCTGAAATCCGAACACTTTCTGAAGCAGTCCGCGTCAGATGCCCTGTCCGCTTCCCCTGCCTTGTGGCACTTAACATTTTATTGTTAATAAAATATATTACAAGGCGCAATACAAAAGGCCAACCAGCCAGCACCCAGCCTCTCATGGCTTTCAGGCCCAAATGCGTTAACGAAATCATCTGGCTCCTTTTGGCCAGAAGGCCCCACCATTCCGCTCCTGGGAATGTCGCGTGAGTTCGTGTCGTACATTTAACGCGTGACTTCTTTTGAAAATTGTTCATAAATTTCGCGTTTAACAGTAGCAGAAAGGCAATGGCAAAAAATGACCACAAAAGTCCGGCCAATACAAGACCGTTGAAGGCTGCGACCAAGGAATTGGGTAACTGAAATGATCGCAAATGTATTATACACTGCAAAAGTCTAGATATGATAATATTATAAAGTTAAAAAAATATTTTTGTATGCAATAAAATAAATAATAAATGTAATTAAGAACTGTAATAAATATTTATTATCGAGAAGAATTTTACTAATTATTTACAGTATTTTCTTTAAGTTTAATATAAAATTTAAAGTAAGGTGACAACTCCCAAAACAGATAATTCATCCAGGGCACCCATCATCCATACGAAGGGAAACCCCATTTCGACACGGATTGTTTGGGATCCTCAGAATCGTAATTTTGTGGACCTCAACGAAAATGATTTCACAAATCCGACAGATGCAGCGGCCACGGACCATGGCGACAGATACTTCGGGTGAGGAGGAGGGCTGGGGAAATAAATTACTGGTCATCCCGCTCCTCCCTTCTGCCTTTTGCTTATTATAATGCAAATGCAATATATATGGTAGACTCATAAATTTATGCGAGCATTCGAGTATTTCTAATTAATAACACACAAAATGTAATCAGCAATGTTAATTAGGCACATCCGCTGCCTGGCTCATTCAGCGTTGTCACCTTCACTCCGCCGCTGTTGGCCCGGGTTTCATTCATAAAAATCTGACTGAGACTCTGTCACAGTTTTCGCTCCGGCCGACTGCTGCCCACATGGCAAACTGTTAGCTGGATTTGCATAGCCCGTAAGCCAAGTCAAGTGATCATGGCTGCTGCTGTAGTAAAAAGGCACAAAATCGTTAAAGATTTCGTTTGCTTGTTTTCGATCATTCAAAATGTTGCAGAGAGAATTGCCAAACCGGTTCGCCGGTTATGAAACTGTTTCTGCTTCACTTTATCGTTTTGGGTTTTTCGGCCTAACTCTTGGTGTTTTTATGAATGGAAGAGTGTAAAATTTGCATTTGAAACACGTGAAGTACCCCTCAAGATTACTCATACGCCCCAGTGAACCAAGGGAGAGGAAGAGCGATTCAGTTCCGCCAATATGTAGATGTTTGCGGGAAAAAGCTGATTCTATTATGAATCAACATTTCTCTGACAGGTGCGCCAAACTGATTCATCTCCTCGCCGCGGTCACACAAACAACTCTGCTAATTCGAATAAGCAAAATGAATTGTTATTAATTTATTACTTCCGGTGCTGCTCAGACAGATGCCCGGTTACCTATAGGAATTTAAATATATCTAATGCTCTAGACACTTGTCAAATACCACTCTTTGTTTGTTCCATTCAGTGAATAGTGCCCACAAAAGGCGCCAATTATGTCGGTGCCGAAATGATACCTCAACTGGCCCGATCACAGTGCCGCCTTCCTTTCCAAACAAAAAGCCCCAAGACGAGGTCAAACTCAAGCTGTGCAATCGACCAACTGACTGACTGACGGCCACGATCTGGACGATCGACGGCAGACAGGCAATTTGTAGACTTTTCAAATAGTTTCAAATGGAGCCCAGTCTGTCCGCCAGCAGGCACTCGACCAGACAACCTGTGCGCTGTCCAATCGCCACAGCGAACACAACAATAAAGGAGTCCGATTTCAAAGGAGCGAAGTCTTCTATACTCTTGCCAGGATATTTTTTCAATTAAATTCGTTTAAATCTTGAAGCTATTTCAATTTACAATCAAAGCAAAGCAGCATTTCGTGAATTATTTATATTTGTTTATTGTTAAAAGGAATATATGGTACATAAGATTAAATTGGGTTTGTTATTTACGATTAAGAAAAGTAAACTTATAAAAAATAGACAAAAGACATATACTCTTAACAAACACAACAACTATTAAGAGACTGGTTTGTTATATAAAAAAGTCTAAGCCCACCAGGTCTTGGACTATCCCCATTTGAAAGTGTATGTTTAAATAGCGCATGCAAATTAATAGCCAACTTTGGCCAAAAATTAATTGATCACTCGAGACAGGCAACAGCGGCAGCATTGCAGAGATTGCGGACCAGACTTATAGACCCGCCGATCGATCGATGGCCGGCTGATCGCCGCGAATTATGCCCGGGCCGGTGTGTAAGTGCCCGCATATTCGAGCTGATCACAGACTTCCTGAGGTAGCCGAGGCTCGATTAAGCCGGTGAAATGTTTTTTCATGGCTCCATGAACAAATTTCAATTAACATATTCACGCAATAATTGCAGGGGTCCCTCGGCCCACGTCGCTTGCGGTCAGCACATCGGAGAGAAGGCGGCCCACGCTCCAATCCCCACCAGACACGTGTCAAACTTCCGATCATTAGGTGGATGCGGCAGCTCATCGCACCACGCCCACTCGGCCAGCCAGAGGGCCCTAATTAATAAACAGACAAAACAATTTTAGGACCCATCAAAGAAAATCACTCGAATTGATAAATTATCGAAAATGCAGTTTAGCGTGTGCCTTAGACAAAAAGATATTGAGATTAATCATTGGACCAGCCGGCGGATCGTCATCATTCGATGCGTTGGCGATCTTATACGGTAATTAATGATTGCCACGCATGGAAAGCGATGGAAATGTCGTCGTATAATCCAGTAGGTCACTGAGAAATGGATGTAAAACAAACAAAAACGCTGCTCATGACGGACTAGGCGATGGAAAATATTTGACAATTTGATGCGGTAGAGTTAACTTGAAGAATTTATGGGACGTTCTCTAAATAATATCGAAGACAACAATTAATTAATTAGATTAAGTCGTACGCATGCACCTTTACGTATGTGAAGGGTTTGAACAAAATGTTATGATAAAATGCGTAAATATTCAAGTAAATATGATAGAATAATACGATTTGCATCTATGACATAGCTCCCAACCAATTAAGCGACCCATAAAGACCAAAGCCAATATTAATTGTTACTTCTGTTTATTCCACACCCACTTTAAGTCATGGCAATTACCGTTGATCTGTAGCTGAGACCGGCTAATAATCAAGACACAATTTTTAATTTAAATTTGCCCCAGTGCCCATATCCCACTACTATCGCCAACAATGTTGCAAGATCGCTCGGATCGCACGGATAGCTGGGACCACGGCCCACAGATCTAAGTCGGCCAGCTTTTGGCCCCTGGCGGACTACTCATTGCAAATACCCCTGGACGGCGGACACTCCACAAATCTCCCGCAATTACAATACTTTATAAACTTATTTTTCTTCTGCCATTTCGGGCCTTGTATTATCGTCTAATTGCATCGCCGACGCTCATGGCATTTAGCGCGTCAACAAACGAGCCGCCAACGCCGCGACCCCAACCCCAGTCCCAGCCCCTTAATCCTCTCACACCTCTCGGCAGCGGTTTAAAGCTAAAAAAAATACATATATACAAAAAGAGGAAAAAAACAACAGAGTGGACCGCAGGCCTTTCCATTCATCATTTTTCGGTTAGTGACGCGCGTGCCTCGTGCGCCTCAAATCGAGTGTTATTTTTTTCACAGATTTTCAAATTGAGACGTCATGATCTCGTCGCATTTCCCGGCCCCCTCGATTATGGTTATGGTTGTGATTTTGGGATATGTACGTACAACATTTATTGTTTCATAAGGCACTGCGGGCATGCAACTAAGGCTAGGATAGAACATTGTTGTGCTTACGGGCTACGAGTATAATTTAGCGAGTATAAAACTGCGAATACTACGAAGATCAGTACAATAAGATATACAACAGAAATACAACCGAGTCTTAGTCGAAGCTTATCTTTAAATATGGTAATCGCTTAGACTATAAGATATTTTAAATAGAACAAAACGCTAGTTTTTGGTTTTACGCCTTTGGTGCAATTTTGGTGCGACTTTTTAGAGATGTACAGACTTATTCAAGAGCTATATATACACGGGAAAACTAGCTTAAATTAGTTACTAAAATCTTTAAATTTCCTTATCAAATAATCGACTTGCAAGTAATGGTTAACCCTACATTAACCTCCGGCCAATCCGTAAATGATTAAATAACCGTTTTAAAAGAAAATAAATTGGAGTGTCCTTTGGTGGTCACTATGTATATAAATCCTACAAAAACGTTCGATGATCGTTCGGTGGCTTAACTTTTAATTTGTGACCGTATTGGTAGAAAAAGATCTCGCAAGCCAAGGGACTAGCTCCAGTTATATTGATTACATCGGGTGGGGAGGGTGTCGAAGGTAGCCATATTTCTTAGTACTTATTATATGCATTTAGTAATTACACCACTTTTGCAGGTTGTCCGTTTCGTCTTCCTCCTCGTCGCTCGTCGAGGGTGGTGTGTCCAGATTGGCTATGTCCACGTCCAGATAATCCTCCTTCGCCTGCAGCAGCTTATCCATATACTCCACGATCTCCGTGAAGGGTGGTCGATCGTCGGCATTGAAGTGCCAGCACTGTCGCATCAGAATGTAGATGTTCATGGAGCACTTGGCTGGCTTCTCCATACGCTGACCCGACATCAAGTAGCTGTAGAGCTCCTCCGCCGACAAAATCGTAGGATACGGTTGCTGTCCATAGGTCATGATCTCCCACAGGAGAATGCCATACGACCAGACATCGCTCTTCGAGTCGTAGAACTTCTCCTGCAGCGATTCTGGGGCCATCCATTTGATGGGAAGCCTGCCGTTCGTGTTCTTCCTGTAGTAGTCTGTGCTCTGGATGTCCCTGGCCAGGCCGAAGTCGGCTATCTTCAGCACGTAATCATCGCTGACCAGCACGTTCCTGGCGGCCAGATCTCTGTGAATGCAGCGGCGGGACGCCAAATAATCCATTCCGCGGGCGATTTGGTGGGCGAACTTGATCAGATCCTTCTCGGTGATCATGTGAGCTGGCGGCGATGGCGGCGGCTGAGAGCTGTCCCTGTCCTGGTCCCTGCCATAGGGTCGATTGGAGTAGAGGAAGTCCTTAAGATTGCCGTGGGGAGCGTATTCGACGATTACGTAGAGCGGGCCGCTCTGACTGCAGCAGCCCAGCAAGTTGATGATGTTGATGTGCCGTCCGATGATCTTCATCACCTCCATTTCCCTCACCAAGCTGGCTATGTCGTCGTCCGTGTGCCCTTCCTTAACCATTTTTACGGCCACAATGGCATTGTTCACCTCCGCCATGACCACTCTGCCAAAGGCACCCTCTCCCAGGGTGGCGCCCAGCACGAGCTGATTCCGCGGCAGTTCCCAGTTCGAGTCCAGAGGGAATTCGTACTCATTGAACGGAGCCGGCTCGTTGCCACTCTGCAGGACGGTGGTGCGCTGCTTCTGTATACGCACCACGGGCATGATCATGGTGTCCATGGAGCCGCTGGAGTCGCCTCCGCCCTCGGGCTTGAAGATGATCACCTTCTTGGTCCACTGGTGGACAGTTTCTATTCGTTGCTTTAGCAGCTTCTCGTGCTTCATTTTACGCACCGCATAGAAGACGAACGAGGTGCACATGATGATGAAGAGCAGTCCCCCAAAGACGAAAATGTACATTAGGTTGGTGCGCTCTATGGCCACCCCGGCCTCCAGAAGATGCAAGCTTCGGACCACTCGCAGGTAGGCAGTGCTGTTGGTCTGCCCCAAGCTGTTGCTTTCGATGCAGGTGTACCAGCCCTCCTGCTCCCGCGTTACGTTCACGAACTCCAGCCGATCCTGGTCGTAGCCCATGACGGTGCGATTGTTGGAGCAGTTGGTCATCCCCTGACAGGGCACAAAGATCCAGGCCTTCTTGCTGGTCAGGTCAGAGAGGTACTTGCAGTACATGTGCCCGCTGCCGTTGATCACCAGGGTGAGATTCGCTGGGGCGTTTATCAGGATGGGTCGGTGGTTCACGCGATCGCTTACGATCACCTGGGTGTCGTGCCGGATGCAGCCCAGGGAATTGCACGCCTTGCAGGTGTAGTTGCCGGAGTCATCCGGAACCAGATCCTCCATGGTTTGGGTCCAGCGATTCCTCTTGATGTTGCCATAGCTGCGGCTCCACTCGCTGGTGCCGTTGCGGTACCAGGTGATGTTCGGCTCCGGGTTGCCCAGGGCGTGACAGGTCAGAGCGAGCAGAGAGCCCGAGGGTCGCGTCTGCAAGGAGCTCATCTTTCTGGGATACTTCCAGTAGGGTTTCGTGTTGTTGCTCTCCGGCACATCGGGCTTATTGTCGTCATCATCTGCAGCACCGTCAGCAAAGTCCGTTGCTGTGCTACTGCTGTTAGTTGTCAGCGTTGAACTTTTGTTTGTTTTCGCAGCCAAATTATCGTAATCCTTTGACACTTCCTGGCTGTTGGCGATTTGTCGACGACCTGCCACCGGCACCGACTGTTGCCACAACAGGAGCAGCGAAAGCATCACCATCAGCGATCCGTTCAACATTATGAGTGGTGAGTGACTGCGTCTGCGACTGAGAGTGCCTCGCCAGCTCCAGGCAGCAGCCATTTTGAGGATATTTATTTTTGTAACTCTTGCCAGAGGGGCAGCGCAGGCACCCTAAAAGTGCCACTCTTCAGTGCAAAGGCAACTGCAACTGCAACTCCCTTGCCGGAGTTTTGTCGCATGTGCTGCTGTCGGTTTTTTATTCACCGGAAATCCACTTTAGAGTGCTCCGCTCTATGTGCTCTGTATCGCGCGCTCTCCCTCTCGCAGCGGAAGAAGATCGGCGATCTTCTAGTTTCTAATTTATGATGGAAACAACAACAGTTGCCTCTTTAGCACAACATGTGTGTGCCTTTGAAGTGATCCTCCACTCCAAATCACTTTGCTGGCGATTGCAATCGGATGCCGATGATGCTGATGCTGATGATCCTCCGGATGATCACCTATCTTGTTGGTGCAACGGAAATACTTTCCCCCAAAGACAATGCCGCCGCGGCGTCTTTTAATTATCGGGGGCGGTGGCGTGTGATTTACTCAGCGAGTTGATGGATTTATGGCAGCCATCTTGTCACCAAAGGAGCTGTGATCGTGGGCGTAGATGATCGCCCGTTCCATAGATCACTCGGCGGATGCGTAGGGTGCAGGTTGGACTCTCCGGATCGTGTTTGATGTGACTGCAACACCTGGAAGAATGCATGCGATTAGATTTATGATCACATCCGCTGGGAATATTAGTATACATAAACAAAATAGCTTCTAGCTTCTGGCAAGTGCCAAAATAAATGGGGAAAAGGAAGTGTATCTTTGTATCTGAAAGCTACATCCCATTGTATATACACGAAGTCAATGAATTGCCTTTCAATTTGTTTACCGGCCGCTCTCGTGTGTGTGCTCGAGCGTTTCTGCGAAAAATCTTTTTGGACTTGACTTGATTAAAGGCCATTTCCATTTGGTGGGCTTAATTAAAATGTCGCGCACATTTCCGGTAACTCCGGAGCGGCCCTCCCGCTCTGATTTTCGTCCAGCGCGTGCCATATATTAAAAACGGTCCAGAGGCACGGGCTGGGAATGTGGATACTGAGGTTCTTCATCTTTCACGGATTGCATATTTTATCGATTTCGAAAATAGCTTTATGGCCGCGGGACACATACAACACATTTCGACCAGCACTTTTTTATAAGGCCATTAAATGGCGAGACTTGCGCCAAAGTTTACCTTTTCGGCGAGAGAAAACTCTTTTCAACTTGTTGCCAGTTTACTTTACGATCCGATTCTATATATACTGCGCCCTCAAATGCACGTAGTTCCGCTTAATGTTCCATTCTATTTTTCGCACAACTCTCTGGCCCTGTCACTCACGTTTCTCTAGGGGGGAGAATAGGGATATGGTAGCTCTCTCGGCTTTTTGCGCGTTCGAAATTTTCACGGAGCCTAGCGAAAAGTGTTCCAAATTGGGCTGCGTAGTCCGATGTACTGAATGTGCCCAATGCCAATTCCAATTCCCAATGATCGCGTCTGATCTCTCCGTGTCTCTCTCTCTCTTTTCTCTACATTCTCTCTTTCTCTCCATCTCTCTTACACTCTGTCTCTCCCACACAATGTCCTACACAATGCGCCGGCGTCGGAACAGAACGACTCAATTTAGTGGGCCCTCGAGTAGCTTCCACTTTTGCCGTTATGTTTCCAATGCCGGCATACCCTGTAGTTGCAGGGTATATGGGGTTTAGAGGTAAGGAAATACTATTGTTGAAAACTTATTTATATTCAGATTTACGTGGGTTAAATAGTTTTGAATGATTTAAATATTATACAAAAAGAAACAAGACTTGAAATTTGCAAGGCTTTATAAATTACCCCAGCTTACAAGCTTTTAGTAACAGGCTTAACAATTTTGGTACTAATGATTTATAACTAAAATCAAATTTAAAAAATATGGCATTACTTTATTTATTTTAGACATATAATAAGCTATATTTTATATATATTTCACAGCTTTAAAGAGCAGAGTTAAAGCATTAAAAAAATCTTAAGGATATGTAGAAAAAACGCTACCTTTAACATTTATTTCCAAAATTACATCAATTTCAAAACAACTTTTGTTAAATACAAAAATGTTTATATATTTATTGTTTATATATTTATTTAAATGGAATTATTAATTTATGTAAATAAACTTAAGACAGTGTCAGGTATCCCAACCTTTCCGCTGGTGCACAAAAGTCGGTACTGTTTGCTGGTCGTTGCCTTTGGCTTCCCGCATCTTTTCGCTTTCGACGGCAGCCTTAATTTTTCACATATGCTGCCCGCTCCCACCCTCTCCCTCTGACTTGTCCCGATTATCTCTCGCTCTCTCTTTCTCTCTGTCTCATCTTTAATTAAAACAGACACAGTTTCTCTCAATGTTCTGGCGATCTTTCCAGTCGCATTCAGCCCACATCTGGTGGCTGAGGCAAAACAAAAAATTTAAGAAATTAAAAGCAACAAAAAAATGTGTTGTCTCTGTTCTCCGGACTGCCATCCTCCGTCCGCCCGCCGCCCGCCCCTGCCACGCCCACAGCCACGGAGTCGGAGACAAGGGCAAATATTGTTTCGGTTTGCATTTGGTGCTCTATTGTTGACTGCAACATGTGGGCACATCATCAGCCTCGGGCTGTACATCCGAGGATCTACCTAAGATCGGGCCACATGTGTTGCACAGACATTGTCGCCGCTTCCCGAGGGGAAAACGAAAACCGACTCCTGGGCGAGATGGGGTTATTCGAAATGTTCGTTCGACTTCCAGGAAGGCACAATCGGCCGCCAAATCGGAAACTGCCAAAAAGTTTTCCTCGGCGTACTGGACTGACCTTCACCTCCATCGATCGCTCGATCGCACAGCTTAGTATATTTCCTGTGCAGCCCGAAAAATCGCCGAAAATAAACAAACGCGGTGCAAAGTATTTGCAAAGTATACACACAGCATCCATCCACTCCTCCATCCATCTCCTATCGCATCCATTGAACCGGTGGTCAGTCTGCGTCCCCTTCCATCGCACGGGTTGAACCCAAGTGACGCACTTGGTAATCCCGCCACCTCTCGGTGGACTCGAATGCCAAGTGGAGACCGGCACGAGTCTGTAATTTCGCACGGTTAGGCCACTCAGCCAGCCATCCGTCCAACCACCCATCCATCCACCCGTCCATTTACCATATGCCACTCAGTACGTGACAGGGAGAAGGTTGGATCTTACATGGGGGAACGGAGAAAATATGCCGGAGAAGTAACAGATTGGACGACTACTTGATCAAAATTTCTTCGCATTATCTTAGAAAAAAAATGTTAATTTGAAAAAATAATACAATTAAATTAAGTTATTTTTGAAAATGTATTACAAATGTTTTAAATATTTGACAATATTTGCTAAAGAAAGCAAGCTCCAAATGTAGTCAAGGTTTTTATACCCTCTTAGTTTGCATATGGATCAATAGATCGAATTGGAACTCAATGTAAACTAGGTTTAAAATGAATTATTTTCAGTTCGGAAATCTTTTCTGTGTTAGGTTTTATTTGGTTAACAAACTAGCAAATGGAGTTTAAAATTAAAAAAAAGCTATAAAAAATCTTAAAATTCTAAATAAGTTTGAAGATCGTCTCAGCTGTTGATCCTCTATATATGTACATAGTTTATAATGTCGGAAATGACTCATTCACTGTTTTGCAAGCTTCTGACTAAAGTTATAATAACCTTTAAAGGTGTAAAAATGCAGGAATGCCTACACTTATAAATATTAATAATAGAAACAAGTATTTAAACATTATTTGTTTTCTGTTTAAGAGTTAAGTTTTTAATATTTCAGGTAAGACAAAAACATTTTATTACTAGATAAAATGAAAATAAGAATATATTAGGTATACCAAGAAAATAAGTAAATTTGCATTAACAAATTTGTATTACAATTATTTTCCCTATAGATTAGTAAATGTAAAAATATTTACGTTTTGTCGACGATGCACCTATGGATATGATTAAGTATTCCGGTTATCTTGAACAATCATACCGAAGATCGATGCAATAACAGGAATCCGGCGGGGTATCGCCTAAACATACCTAAACTTAATTATCATTCATAAGTAGGATTGCAGATCAGGGAGGAGAGAAACCAGATCTTCATGTGGCAAACTGAATCATTTCCGAAGGCAACCCGAACAGAAGCCGGAGCGGAGAGAAGACGGCATCGTAAAGCTTCCCGACCCACCAAACAGATACCAGAGAAATACATAATACATAATATACAAGTCATATACACACAGGCCGATGTAGAGCCGTACGGACAAAAAGCAGACAAGTTGAAATGTTTGTTTACGCGGCTAGGAAATATTGCATGTTCCCTCCATCGATGTTAGTTAATAAACAAAGTCCCCCTGCCAATGACTGGCGGGGGAAAACCGAAAACTAAATTATGAATTTGAATTTGAAATATTTTCTCAGCCAGCGCAGTTGTAAAAAGGCGAGCAAGTAAATAAATATAAATTAGAATATGTAGGAACCCCGTTGGAAAAGTGCTTTCAATTCGAGAGCATGAACCATAACAGAAAGCGGATTTCTATGGGGCTTTCAGACCCACAACTGGCCATGTTCCGTGCGCTGTTGTGTTGGGGGTAGCCGTGGCCAGAGATCAGATAATTGAACGATTGACTACACACACACAGCGAGATAAACGACACAAATTGCTGTGGTTCGCCAACATGGAACCACAACACAACACACAGCACATTTTACACTTTTTGGCCTTTGGGTGAAAAGTCAAATTGCTGCTGTGCGCGGTCAATCAGAAAGTAGACCAAACAAATAATTTGCGCAATTACGCAAAAAGCAAAATAAACCAAAGCAGTGCAGCACATATGTATGTATGGTCTGGACTACTATATAGCCAATGAATAGCAAGAAAACACACGAGTATATGTATTTTTAAAGACTTACCTCACATCTGTGTGTTGCTCCAAAAGAAAATACAAAAAACGAAATACCATAAAGCTTCTTGCCAAATAGTGCCCTGTGTATCCAAAGTGTCTCTGCCGTGGAATCTCCCTCGCCTTCGCGGTTAAATGTAAATATTTCACCAAAACACAATTGAGAAAGTTCACAGAATTCGAGAATGTTTCCACTTAAAATTCTTGAAATATTTTAGTACGTATTTATGCGGCACTTGGGCACTGAAACAGAAGCAGAAACTGCTGCACACTTGACGGTGCCTCACTCGCTTTCCCTCGGTGCGTGTGTTTGTACAGTCCGGTCTTTCGAATTTCGAATAAATATTAACAATATTATTGTTAACGAGCGCTTCTGAGCGATATTGATTGGGGGCTGTTCGCTTCCGATTTTCTCCGATTTCCTAACTGTAGCGGCATGCAGTCCGATCGCAACTGAGGCCCAACCGCAGCCAACCGGGCGAGCGCTGCAAAATAAATCTCTTCAATTAAATGAGGGAACAAATGAACGAATTCATGTTCCCCCATCAGCCTGGAGAACAACACAACACATCTCCGCAATGTATTTTCGCGGCAGCCGCATAAACAAATACAGAAACCGAACAGAAACGCCAGCCACACATTGTATAATCCGGCGGAGGAGGGGAAGGGTCGGTCGGGAGCACAGACGGCATAGGGGCTAGGGGACGCCGACACACATGTGTGTGTATCTGAGCGGCCTTCCCTTGGAAAGTGAAATGTAATTGAGTGCGCAGACCCGCCGCGCTCGTTCTAAATTCGTTCAATTGAGTCGAAAGAAGTATCTCAACGCTCGGCACTTCCACATATGTTGCATAGTTTTGAGCGCCCCGAAAAAAGTCCATGCATATCATTATGGGGCTGGAAGATCAGTAGGAATCTCCTCAGATAATCCTAAACTGAGGGATAAGAAAGGGTTTAAATGTATACTTTAACAAAGTGGGTGTTGAATGTGGCTTTACGAATGTAAAAGCTATTTAAAATGTAAACCTTTATCCAAAAGGGTGCTTTGATCAGTAAATTAAAATTGGTGATACTGATGTTGATCTCAGTTCTTGGAGTTGAATAACTTTTACATTTTCTCTAACCTTTTGCTAAGAGAATAATTTTAAAAATCTCCAAAAATAAATTTAATTTAAATAGATATGTAAATCTTTTAATAAATATCTATCTAAATAAATATCAAATCATATGCTAATCTAAACACAGATAGGGATATTATTTATATACATTTTCTTACAAATTATTTAATATTTACTACAATCAATAATAAAAATCCACAAAGATAAATCGTGTAATATTTCACTTGCCTTAAAATCCAACTACGAATTCGTTACAAGCTATTAACTTTAATAAATAGATATACATTTGAAATAGGAATCTATACTGTGATACTCTGACACTGTGAAAAAACCTTACGCACATTTCTTCATGTTTCGTTCAAAGTTGAAAAACGGGAATGGGATTCATTAGACACAACAATACCTCGCTAAGTAAGTTAGCAGTTATTAATTATGGGCTACTTATGGTAAATGTGAGATGGCCCGAGGCGGTGGCACAACCAGTAGCTGTGGATGAAAGTCCCTCTAATGACAGACACTCGAGGAGAAATAGCCATCAAAGCACACACGCTGTGAGCCAAAGACAATGGCATCGTTTAGCGCGTTTAGCGGCCAGCGTTTGTCCCCATGGCGACCTCAAAGGGGTTGACCAAACAATGGGCTCTGAGGGGATTTTAGCCGAAAATCGAAAACAATTAACGATTATTGGCTATCAATTGTGGCCGAGGGGCCCGTTTTGTGCCAAATGGCGTTACGCCTGACTGATTAATTGATGCTGCTGCCCGGAATGGGAGGATCCCCATGAGTGGCCAGCATAGCTTCAACAGTTAACAACCTCGTAAAGCCAGGAATCGGGGAGAGGTGGCCACCAGCCACCGGCTGCCGGTGTATAGTCATAATACTTAAATTTTATGCACTCCTGGGCAATCCTCCCTGCTTCCAGCTCGCAACTCTTCGGGCCGCCGATTCCCAGCTTCCGTATGGCTTTTCAATTTGGCCAGAACGAAACGCAAGTTGTTAGCGTTTCGAACATAGAAATAAATATTGGAAAATTGGCGCAAAGTCTGGACCCCGCTCTCGGAGCCTTGGCCTCTGGGTATGGGAAATGGGAAATCGGGAATGGAGACCGGCTTTTGGAGACACGATCTCGCGGACGGAGTTGGGCGACACGATCTGCAACGATCTCGCAGAGATCTCGTGCAGAGCAGCCAAACAGCATAAAGTTAATTGCTAATATGATTAATTGCACATTAACATGAATTTTTATAGCCAATTATATACGAAATATGCCAATGGGAAAATGTTTTCGGCCAGCTAAATTTGCTCCCAAAAAGAATCTTAAGAAAGAAGATCTTCATTTTTGCATATATAATAACATGAGGATATGATCTTTTTTTAGAATTTATATTTGTAAAATCTGCTAAAATCGAATACAAATTAATTAACTGACGAATATTTATTACAATTTAGATGCCAAACATCATCTTTTATAGAGATTTCTATTTGGAGTAAGAAAACGTTTATATTTAAAGCAAATACTTATTATCAGTTTTAGTCTGGGTTTATTTTGAAGAAAATGAAAAAGGGTAAAGACAAAATATATAACTACTTTTACAGATACAGTTTTTAAGTTTAAACTAGTCAAACAAAAAATATTAAGAATAACAAGAAAGGAAGCTAACTTCGGCACGCCGAAGTTTGTATACCCTTGCAGATA
>JAEIII010039036.1:0-29751 GCA_018905755.1 Drosophila ohnishii | reverse complement strand
AAAAGTTTTGTTCTATGAATTCTATGAATAATAATATTATACCTCAATACCAGTTAAATCCCTTTAAATTGTTTTAAAGAATCTAAATGTTTTTCATAAATATTTTTAATGCTTAATTGTGCTAAAATTGGCGGATAAATTACTGCTTAATTTCCCTTGATTAATTGTTTTGAAACAAAAATTAACAATTTAAAATTTAAAGTAAATTAAATTTAAAATCATAAATTGCCACATTAATGTGTACTCCTTAGCCAAGCTCTACCGTAAATCTCTCACACAGAGAAGAACGTCAGGGGAACCCGGCAAGCGGGAGCAGCAGGCATGAAGAACCTTACTCACTGCAAACGGATTCGAACAGCTGGTCCGAAGATCGGTTCGAGATCGGCCACAGATCGATCTATTGATTCGATGGATGGATCGATCGGCGGAGGCACTTGTTGCGTGGTTGGTGGCTCGGTTCGGGTCCGGGAAATGCTTTAGTGTGCGAGTGCCGAGTGCTCGAGTTGTATTGGTGTGTGTGCCTGCGTTGGGCTCGGCTCGGCTCAGCTCAGAATTTCCCCCCATTCATAGTCAGTCTTTGACTTGACGTTGCTGTCGTCGCAACAAGTGACGCAAAACAGGGATCGCGGAGGAGCTAGGCGGAGATCGGAGATCGCGCTGGCACTGGGATATGGATCGGGATTAGATTCCGGGAGTCGATTTTCTTGGGACTCGATTCGTACGGAAAGGTGTCACGTTTCATATTGATTAATATTAAATATTAATGCCATTAACAATTATGATTGATCGTCAACGAAAACAACAGAGTCCAAAAGTGCAATGTCTGTCTGTGATTAGAAGTTTCTATTGTGTTTTCCTCACCGCACCAGAAACTGCGATTAAAGGTTGCTTGGAATGCCAACAACAAAAGCTTTAAATAACAACAATCCATAAATGTGCAATATAACAACTGAAAGTGATGTTGGAATATTTTTAAAATATTTGCAATATTCTAAATTAAAAGTTCAAAGTGATAAGCCAAGCATTAGAGATTCAGTGTAATTAGAAATGTCAACGATTCGGATCTAGCCGGTAAAAGGATATAACTTATTGGATTTAAAACGAGAACACCATAAAGTGGTAAGTGGAGTTTGAAAGGTTAAAAATCAAGAGTTATGTGAAATGGGATCTAGAATAAATCTAAAATTTGTTGCTTTGATTTAAGCTAGAAAATGTAGACCTAATTCCCAGAAATTAGCAACAAATCTCGATCTTTTCAACCGATTTTCTTTTAAATTTGCTGACTTGTGACAGTCTCTGAAAAGCATTTCAAATCCACGTAATCCTTTCCCTGGAATATCAAGTAATTTTTTAAATATTTACACAACCCCAGTAGTTAATCATAAAAAGCAATATGATTAAAATAACATCGAATCGAAGTTCAACAAAATATTTATGAATAAATATATACACCGGTGTGTGTTCGTGTGCATATATCTTGGAAAATAAATCGTGTTATACTTCGGCAAACAAACGCATTAAATTGCAATTAGCCGCCTCTCAGCTCCAGTTCTCTCTCTCTCCTCTTCTCACGGCTGTCTCGGGGCTCCATTTATTTATTTATTAATTTTTTCTCCATTATTATTTCATATTTATCAGCGAGCACGAGCGTTTTCAAGTGTAACGCAATGAGAAGAAATAATAATAATAATTTTTTGATGATTTTCTTTTGTTATCAATTATGTGAGAGAGCCTCAAGTTCATTATCATCGTTAAAAAATACAAAAAAAAAAATTAAACATCAGCTGGAGCCTCTCGTTTTTTGTTGTTATTTCATCTGGTTAGGGGGAAAAACGGATTGTAAAATCATAAAATACCTCCTCTTCCCAAAGTGAATGTCAGTCGATTACGTTTTTATTTGAATTTTTGTTTTGTTTGTTACAAATTGCGAATGCAACGTGCATTGACCTAGGGATTAAAATTATTTTGGGGTCGATGTCGATGATGATACATTTGCCTCTGGGTTGGGTTTTTGGGGAAACAGTGGCTGCAGGTAATATTTAAAAGTTAATAAAGGAATTTATGGGTTTTTAATGAGATATTATTGTAAAAAAGAAGGAAAATGTTTATGTTCATTAATGCTAAATTCTCTTACCTCGTAACCGTAATATTTATTGATTATTAATTCCAAAATCAGTACAATTTATTCACTTTTCATTGGCCTGGTTCTACTGTGTTCAAGTCGCACGCCTTCTCACCTTGTCCGAGTGTTATATAAATATCCCTCCTGTTTTTTTTAACCGAAACTCCACGCGAATTCCGCGACATTGTTCTGCGATCATTTTTCACCTTCCTTTTTCGATTGGATTTCGATCGGAACGCATTTCGCTGAGGCATCAAGAAGCCACCTCGGGTGTTGGGCCAAAAAATGATTTCAAAAATATATTCAACCTTTTGGCGACAGGCTGTCCAAAAAGGCACCTGCAAATAAGGGCTAAAATAAGATATTCCAGTTAACAATATAATTAAACGTAAGTGCGACGTTGCCAAAAAAAAAGTTAATAAAAAACCACGCGACGACAGGCCAAAAAATGTGACACAAAAACGGAAAACTGAAATAATTTCTACCAACTTTTTTGCAAAATAAACAAGTTTATGTTTTCGTCAGAATTTACATACATCTATATATAAATATATATATGCCGAGTGATTCTTAATTCGGCATTTATCCGTGGCTATTTTTATTGGCACATTTTTCACATTTATGCAAATCGAATCGAATCGAGAACCCATATTGTTTGGGCCGCTGCGCAGTTACAGAAGACCCAAGCTCAGCTCAAACGCTTTGCCGATCCGCGATTCGCAATCCGGAGACCCGACATCAGCAGATTATGTCACTATATATATATATACACCTTCATATATAGAGTGCACGAACGCCGCACGGCGAGATATCGGCCGCGATATGCTGGCTTATGGCTCATGGTCACGGCCACCGTCGACAAACGGGAAACTTGGCTTAACAATTTCTTTCCTCGGTCAGCTGTTCCCGCCAACGTCTCCTTCTCTTGTCAAAAAAATACAAGTACAACAAATAGTTGGACAAAAAGAGTTAACAGAGAGTGGCCTGCAGAGGGAGAAAAAGGCTTAAAAATGTATAGAGAAATATTTGCTATTTTAGTCTTTAAGTTTTCAGGAAGGAAAAGGAATTTACTTGCGAATTAAACAAATTTTATTTATTAACCAAAACTTCATTCTCGAAATTTGTTATGTTTTTTATAATTTACAAATTGTTTTATTCATAATTAAATTAAAATAAATACTCTTAAAGAAACCCTACAAAATTATTTAAATGGGACTCTGTTTTCAAAAGGATGCCGAGCTCATCCGTTAATTTAAACAAAATATTAAATAAGCTAAAATATTTTGGAATCTCTTGATAATTTAATCTGAATTTATATACAACATTCTCCGTGTATCTACCATTATCTAGACTTTGGCTTTAGCCAGGTTCAATGTACGGACAACGACGTGCCAACGTCGAGCGACAAAGTAAGCCTCGCAAATAGAAATAGAGAAATTTTCTCATTAGATTTTTGCCGTTTTGCCGCACTTGTTGTTGTTGTTGTTGTTGGCTTCTATATTTTTTTTTCTCTTTTGCAAAAAAAGCCTTGTCCAAACCAACAACCAAACTTGCTTTCCATCTAAGAACCCGCCGAAGAACCAAGTTTGGCTCAAAAGCTGGCCTCGTACATTAGAAAGGCATTAGAAGTTGGCTTGGCTAAAGAAAAGTGAAAGAACTCGAGAGAGAGAATTATATAAGAGTCAGATATCTAAAGATTATATCAAGATTTACTCTGTAAAAATAAAATGAAAACTTTTACAAATAATTAAAAGTATTTAAGAAAGTGTAGCAAATTTGTAAGGATGCTTGCTGAGAACCTAAGAAAATCATTTCTTCAATCTCTAAAGGAGAACATTTTAATCTGAATTCTTAAAGAAATACCTTCTATCCAAGCACTTTCTTTGGCCATAGACAACATATATTGAAAGTCTTTCACATAACCAAAATCCGAGACCGATTCGATAACACTCAAACATTCTCGTAGCCATAAACTTCGTTTTCTTTTATGTCATTTTTGTGTTGTGGTAAACAAAAAGCCAAGTTAATGACTGCAGAACCGTCGGAATAGTCAATAAGAAAGCAAGAAAACAAAATCAAAAAAATCGAAATTTTTATTTGCGTCTTAACCCAATTAGGGGAACCTGGAGAAATGACGGGCAGATATTGTGAAATTCCAAGATCAAAACAGAGCCAAGAGAAAGACAACAAAAAACAAAAAGACACGAGAAAGAACTTTCCCATCGATTCTCGCTTTACATAATAATCGGTTACATAATATGCTTTCTACCCACCGCTGGGTGCTTTCTTCTCCTTCTTCTTTTGGCCTGGAGCTGGTAGCTGGTTTCCAAGCCGGTTTTGGCCAGATGCTTCCTCCTACCTCGCTGCTTCTAACGCAACTCTAACGATGAGAATGGAGTGGAGTGGAGCTGAGCTGGTGGATCCATCTGCATATTAATCAGAGAGTTAGCCGGAGCGAAGAGAAGGGAATTCGCAAGAATTCTTATTAAAAAGCGAGTTTGCGGCTTTGTTGTTCTAACCACGTTGGAAAAGTGAGAAGCGCAAAGAACGGCGCACGCGTCGCGCTGAGAAGCGATCTCATGATGAGATGAGGAAGTGATTAGGCCCCCAAGAAGGAAGTGCTTGACGCAGATGTCTATGATTTGTATTTCCAGTTTATTTTCTTCTGTGTTCTCTATATCTTTTTTTTTTTTTTTTTTTTTGCACAGGCCTATCAGCGAATTTGCATTAATAGCCATGGATTTGCCACACCTTTTCCCGCCCAAAAAAATAGATCCATGTGACGGCTTCACGTAGATAAAGACATCAGTTACCTGGCTTCTTATCTGGTTCTTTTGCAAATACCAACTGCTCCTACCAGTTTTTCGGTAGCCCAAAGTCACCGTGAGGTTTTCTTTTCGTATTTTATTTGCCCAGCGATCGTGTGTCTGTGTGGCCCGGGCAAATATTAGAATCGAGCATCTATCTGTTTTCTCATTTAGTTTTTTTTTTCTTATTCATTAATCACTGCGAGCAGGTAACCCCCTCGAGCCATAAATTGGTTACCAGCTTATTTATTTAGTTTCGTTTTATATCCGGTTGGCAATAGGAAAATAGAAGAAAAAAGGTTAGAGTCTAATAGGAAAGGGGAGAACCTTTTCCTCTTCCATTTCTTTACCTTATAGAAACCCAATAAGAAAAAATATTCTAGTTGCGTTTGCTTTACCTTGAATTTCTGGAAAAGAAATGGAAAGAAAAGGGGTTTATTGTGATTTATATTATTTATTTTTAGGCATAAAATAGTTAGGGTTAAGGTAGGTTACAATTGATGACTTTTTGATAAGATAAATTCTCTATAAATACAAGATTCTTATTATTATGCATACTTTGAATTGGGTTTATTTAGGTATTTAAATTTAAATTACCATTTTATTAATATTATTCTCATATTTTCCTTCATTTTCTGTTCAGGTGTATTTTTATAACTTTGTGGAATTGTGGTCTTATTATTATTATTCCAGACATCTAAGCCCACACCTCTATAAAATTCGTATTATATAGACTTTAGCAATCTGACGAAATTCGCAACACAATCATTACACAAATTTTTGGGCTATTAACCTTGAACTTTATCACACCTGCTGGCTGGGCTTTTTATCTTATCTTGGTGTGGAAACCACGCATAAAGCTTGTTTCTTTCTTTTTTTTCTGCCTTGCCAAGAACCCAAAAACCGAGAACAAAGTGTTATCGCCTGCCTGTGTTGGCAATTATAATGCAAAATCGTTGATCAACCATCGGTTGGGTTGGCCAAAATAAAAAAGTTTATATAAAGCCAAATACAAATTAGTCGACCGGTTGTCTGGCAACGGGCCGAAACGTATTGAATTTTAAGGCCAGACTTCAATTAAAGGCCTAGAATCAATGAGCATAGCACAAGTCTGGGTCAAGTGGATTAAGCGGCTTCCATTTCCATTGCAGCGTCCCCATGGTAATGGCCGTGATACTGTTGCTGGCCCTGGCACTGGTACTCGGCTGCTACTGTGTTCTCCACCGTCAGAAGCTGGCCGAGATCTATCTGCGTCCGCTGCTGAAGGACACGCCGCTGGAGGACTGCTACCATGCAGCGCCAATCGAGTCGCCAGAGTCCAGCAAAAGGAGAAGGCGCCGTGGCATCTGGGATATTCCGGGACCCCAGAGGATACCCTTCCTGGGCACCAAGTGGATATTTCTTGTCTTCTTCAGGCGCTACAAGATGACCAAGCTGCACGAGGTCTATGCGGGTAAGAATTTCTAAGAATTGCAAGCATTAAATCTACATAAAAAAATTCTATAAATAAAAAAAATATCTATTCTCTACTTTAGACCTCAATAGGCAATACGGCGACATAGTCCTTGAGGTAATGCCCTCGAATGTGCCCATTGTGCATTTGTACAATCGCGAGGACCTGGAAAAGGTGCTGAAGTACCCCAGCAAGTACCCCTTCCGACCGCCCACCGAGATCATTGTGATGTACCGCCAATCCCGACCGGATCGCTATGCCAGTGTGGGCATCGTCAACGAGCAGGGACCAATGTGGCAGCGCCTTCGATCCTCGCTAACCTCGAGCATCACTTCGCCAAGGATTCTGCAGAACTTTCTGCCCGCTCTAAACGCGGTCTGTGATGACTTTATTGAACTGCTCAGATCCCGACGAGATCCGGAGTCCTTGGTGGTGCCCAATTTCGAAGAGCTGGCCAATCTGATGGGTCTCGAGGCTGTCTGCACTTTAATGCTGGGCCGAAGGATGGGCTTCCTGGCGGTGGACACAAAGCAGCCGCAGAAAATCAGCCAACTGGCGGCGGCCGTCAAGCAGTTGTTCATCTCGCAAAGGGACTCCTACTACGGACTGGGCCTGTGGAAGTACTTTCCCACCAAAACATATCGAGAGTTTGCCCGGGCCGAGGACTTGATCTATGAGTAGGTACACACACCTATCTTGGGCTTCTATACCATTTTCCCCCGAATTTAATCCTTAATGTTTACAAACTCCAGTGTGATCTCCGAGATCATCGATCACGAGCTGGAGGAGCACAAGAAGTCGGCGGCTTGCGAGGATGAGGAGTCGGCCGGCCTGCGCAGTGTCTTTCTCAATATCCTAGAGCTCAAGGATCTGGATATAAGGGACAAGAAGTCGGCCATTATAGACTTTATAGCTGCGGGCATTGAAACGGTTAGAACATATTATATACTTTGAAAATTTTCCATAATTAATTGGATATACTTTTCAGTTAGCCAACACCTTGCTGTTTGTGCTGAGTTCTGTCACTGGCGATTCTGAGGCCATGCCTCGTATTCTCAGTGAATTCTGCGAGTATAGGGATACAAATATCCTGCAGGATGCTCTGACAAATGCCACATACACAAAGGCCTGCATACAGGAATCCTACAGACTGAGGCCCACGGCCTTTTGCCTGGCCAGGATCTTGGAAGAGGATATGGAGCTTTCGGGTTACTCGCTAAATGCAGGGGTGAGTTAGAGTATCACATTTAAAATATTAAGAAATATATTTAATGTATGAATTATAAAATAAATATTTTCTGTATAAAATGTTCTTTATTTCATCCCCAGACCGTGGTGCTCTGCCAGAATATGATTGCCTGTCACAAGGACAGCAACTTCCAGGAGGCCAAGCGTTTCTGCCCGGAGCGTTGGATCGATTCGGCCACGGAGAACTTTACGGTCAATGTGGACAGTGCCAGTATTGTGGTGCCCTTCGGAGTGGGTAGACGGACGTGTCCAGGCAAGAGATTTGTGGAGATGGAGGTGGTCCTGCTGCTGGCCAAGGTGAGTTGTAACTTCAATCAGCCAAGATCCCTAAGTTAGACTCACAAGCTATCTTTCCAGATGGTCCTGGCCTTTGAGGTGAGCTTCGTAAAGCCCCTGGAAACCGAGTTCGAGTTCCTGCTGGCCCCAAAGACCCCGCTTAGCTTGAGGCTCAGCGATCGGGTCTTCTGATGGTCGCGGAGCTGAGGCTGATCTGTCCCAAAACATTGCCTAACCTCGGGCGTTAAAATAGCTAGGAACTGAACCACTAAGTGAAGTATAGTGTAAAATATGAATAGAAAACTGCGCACATATACCCATATCCCGTATATATCCTTGATGAGCCCAGCATCAGCAGCAGCCTAGTCCTGTGAAGCAATCTAAAGCAATTAATTAAACGCAATCAATATACATTTACATATTTATGCTGACTGGATGTGTAGTTCTGTATATGAATGTCATGTTTGTTTTTAATATTTACGTAAAGTTCTTTTAGTTATTGTTAGTAGCTAGAGCATAAGTAGCAGCAATTGTTTTTGAAAGACTGTGTTTAAGTTTTGTGTTTTGATATTAACAGAGTTCTTTACATGCCTCTATTTCCTGTATATAGTCTTGCAAATTTAACATTCTATGCCGCGTGTATGTACAGCCTAATTTTAATTGTATTTATTCAAGTGTTTATACTATAGCTAAGTTTTTATTTCGTCTCTATATCTGTGAATATTTTTGTTAAAAAGAGAGAACTAATATTCAACTGAATTGAATTTATAAGAAATCAAAAAGTTAAAAACAAAACTACTCAGCGTCTTATTTTATTATTTTTTATTTATTTTAAAGGGTCTACAATTCAGTCCTTAATAACAGGTTTGAGAATAAACTATTTATGTAATTTCCTGGGATTTATTTTGCTGACAAAACTGCTGACAACATTTGCTTGAAATATCCCTTTGTTTTTACAGTGCCTTCCTTGTATATTAGTATATATTTCACTGCGGTGGTTCATGACTTCACTGAAAAACCCCTTGTGCTGAATGGCTTTTAAGTTTTTAATTTAATAATAAATTAATCATAGACCAAGATTCCTAGTCGATAAAGTAGTAACTTTACTTTTTACTTTATTAGTAAATTTATTTATTAGTTTTTTGAATATATTTTCTTCGATTTAATTATTTAAATAAAACCCCTCTTTATTTGGTTGAAGTCTCTAATACTTAAAGAAATTTTCATACATTTTATGTACAGTCGTGTCCCATAAAGCCTTTCTTATTCCTTTATTTAATGGGTAAAGACATATTTAATAGGTTATAAAAAATTTATATAAAAAAATTAGAAAGTGGAAGCGAAAAATAAAAGTCACACTTTTTATTCTTACATTTACTCAAAATTTTCTGTTTTCCTAAATTTGGTTCAGGTCACCTCTATCAATACAGGGAATTGGCATATACATAAAGCACAGTCTTTTCCCACTAATCCCTGTTAATCTTCAACAAGATCGAGAAATATCAATGTTTTTTTTAGTTAGAATTAAAACAAAACCCACAGTTGAATTGTTTTATTTGCGTGACATGCAGGTGTTAATTTGTATATCCCCATAAAATTATTCAATATTTGCTCGGCGTTTGAAAAGAGAGAAGGTACACACAAAAAATGATATGAAAACACTTATTTTTTTAATTTATCATTTTCTGGTTTAAAGTAAAATATATCTTGGGTTTTGTACGCCTCAAGTAAATAATTTTTGTAATAAAAAGTCAAAACTTCACTATAGATTTTACTTATTTTATTTCGAAATTTATTTATTGTGTAACTTTTCTCTCTTCGCTTAAATAAAATTCTCTTTCATTTCGCTCTTTTTTCTTGGGCTGTGGCTGTGGCTTGTTTGGCGGGCTTTGAGATACAACAGTTGTCGTTGGCGTGTCGTCGGTTTCAGAGCGTTTCGAAAAACCCAATTTCCAAGTCGCAGTTGGAAAAAACTAAACTGAAAATTTAGAAAAACTATTTAGCGCGCGCGGAAAATACTTGAAAATTCTGTTTGTGAAATTTTAGTGTGGGAATAAATAACTCAAAAGCTAACACCCAAAACCTCTAGCTGCACTTGTGTTCGCACCTCTCGCAAACTAAACGAATATATTCTGAATTTCTGAAAAATGTAATTAAACAGTAACCCAAATTTAAAAACTAAAACCAGTTTGTCATTTGCGCAGCAGTAACTAATTTTGTAGTAGAGTTGGAAATGCACCGAAGCTCCGCCAAAGGGAATTAATCATCTTCAGAGTCGATCTGGAGATCTGCGGAGTCTGTGAGGTCGCAGGGCCCCACCCAGAGCTAATTGTACAATAAACAGGGGACAACAAAAACTATATACATACAGCAGCAAGACGATCGCAGCACTTTTGTTGTCGTTGTTCTTTTTGTTAGACATGCTAATTTTGCACAAATTACACAGACACTGGCTAACACACAAATTAGTTTGTTTAATGTGACTCACTGACAATTTTCTCACCGTCAACACGGCCCCTCCCCTCAGATGCGACGGCTTTAATTAGTTGACAAATACTTGGGGTTAATGCAACAGATATATAGACATATATATATTTGATGATTGCATTTGAAATATATCTTGAAACGTGAGAACTTAAGAAATATATTTGGAAGCTTAGGAAAAACAATACCTAAAAAGTATTGAGAAGAAAAGTTATATTCTGTTTATAACTAGAAGCCATAGAAATACAAATGAATGACTCTTACCCATCGCAATCGTAAGCTTATCTCTGGCTAAAATATTTTCTAACCTCAAGAGCATCAAATAAAGAAGAACAAGCTGTTTTTTATACATTTTTATTTAATATTCTGAAAAGCATAAATATGCAATAATTCACAAACAAATATTAGTTTGCTTAACACTCAATTATAGGACCTATCCCCCTTGGGAACTGAACCCTTTTCTATCCTATACCAATCCGCTTTATGGACACTGACCTTCAATGACACCCCCCAAGCGAACCCCTGACACTAAGGTAACAACAAAAAGCGAAACAAAACAATAAGAGTGACAATAACCCCAGTGTACCTGTTTGTGCCTTTGGTAAATCCCGACCAGCCTTGGCCAATTGCTTTGGCATTGAATTCGCCAGTAACAACCCCCGAGAGAAACTCCCTCGCACAGGCAACCACCCCCAAGGTAGGGACCCATCCCGCCCACATCGCAAATGTTGCATGTTCACAGCTAAAACAAGTCAAGTCGGTGGCTAAAAGCGGTGTGGGACTGAATGAGGTCAAAAGCAACAACAGTAGCCTGCGCCACTATTGGCAAGAATATATGGAAAAATCATTGCAAAAAAAAGTGCAGCGTGAGACTGTTAATTAGACAATGACACTTTAAGATACCCTCTAAAAGGAAAGATTATGAGAATAGTATTAGAAATAAAAACGGTGAAATATTTATAAATATTGTAATTAAACAAAAATTAAATTAAATTAAATTATGTAAATTTAGATTTTAAATTTATTGATCTAAGAAAACTAGTACAAAAAAGCTTTACGATTTTAAATGAGTAAATTTTTTGGCTTAAATAGGATCGATAAAAAAATTGCAAGCTGCTAGGAGTTCTGCTTTTCTAAGATAGCTTCCTTTCTTGTTTTATGACTTAAAATGGCTTAATAAATTCTTAAGTTAAACCATAACTTTATTGGCCAATATATACACCCCCTTAATTCAAGGGGTATTTCCCTTGTTAAGTTTCCTTAACAGCTGGAAAATCGCAAGCTACGACTGCCCTTTCGATGGGAGAGAAAACTTGGGCGCTGGATGGATGACCAGAGCCAAGTACAGTAGGCGCCTTACATGTGTACGTGTGCTTCTCGCGGCTCTGCAACCAGTTTGCCGTTGTGCATATCAATCCGAGAGTGTGAGGGGGAGGCAAACGCAGAAGGCGGGCTGAAAACGAGTTTTGTTGCATTTTTCAATTGCCCAAGTTGGCGGCGCTCAATCGCCGCTGTAAGAAATACAAAGATATATTCTCAGATCTCTCTAGTTGGCAGGAAATTGCAAATGAGGCTTAATTAAAATGAAAAGCTCCTCGAAGGGGGCCCCCGAGAAGCCAGGAACCAAAACAAAACCGAGAACCGAGCTGCTGGCCAAGTCATTGACCCAAAAGTCGGACGCAGACAGACCAGTTATAGGGCTGCTTTAACTCGGAACAAAAGGAAAAACAAGAACAAGAGTTCCTTTCGAAACGAGGTTAATTCACAGTGAGGGCCAAAAAGTTAGGCCCACCTTTTCCTTTCAGTGAAAATCCTCTCTGAGGGCGCGCAAACTCAATACAGGTGTGGCTGGTATTATAGCCTCTCTCTCTCTAACTCTCTCGATCTCTCTTTGATCTCCTCTCTTAGCCAAGTTCTCTTTGGCTTCCCAAAAAACCTGTTCTTCTTGGCCAATACAAATTTGTTTACATTTTTTTTCCTGCTTCGTGGCTTGTTGCGTGTGTTTTGTTTGGTTTGTGCTTTTTTAGGCTTTCTTCTTCTAAGCGCCGCCAAAGAAAACTTGTTTTTTTGTTTTTCATTGTGGGTTTTTTGGTTCAGGGGGGTGGTGGTGGCTTGAGTGTGGGCCAAAACGTGAAACATTCGTTAGCAGCAACACGACACACACATACCAGTTAACACGCAAGCAGCTAAGAGCTGGAATTCCAATCTTGGAGAGCCGCAAACCCGAAAATTAGTGAGGAGTTTCAGTTTGAGTTTTTATGGGGATGAAGTTATGGGAGTTTTTTTTTTATATTTTTTGGAAGGGTATGTTCGGTTTTGAGGTATTTTAAAGACACATTTTTTTAGTAAAATATCTCACATTTTTTAGGCTTAATAAATTTCATAAATACACCCAAGTAAATTGTCTTTAATTTTGGTTCAAATCTTCAGTTCCATTTGGTTATAAAATCTACCTTTTAGATGAAACTAAAAGAAACATTTTTGATTTTGTATCTTTATTTATTTATTTATTTAAAACCCCTCCTTTAAACAAATAATTACTTAGGTTTATCTTTATTACTAGCACGAGCAGTAGTCTCCGTAATCAATTATTGTTTACCTTTTGGCAACCAGAACCTAGACACTAAAATGTTTATTAACTTCCGAGCCCTACGTTTATTGACAGGGAGTGTCTGTCTTGTGCCCCCTTTTTCCCTTTCCATATCCCAACCTTTGGGTACATCTTTCCTTTTCCAATTTTTCTACCGACTTTTTACGCAGTGAAAGTTATGCGTGACCCTTTTTTAGGGTTTGAGCTTGGCGGTTTCCAGTTTCGTTTCAGGTTTGACTTATTTTTTTCTGATTTTCTGGTTGCATTTTAATTGTTGTTTATGGGGTTACACATCGCGGGGTTAACTAGTCCCCACCTCCGCACGTTTATTGTACGTGCCTCTGGCTAATTTCTGGCTTTTTTATGTTTTGTTCTTTATACGTTGCAATTAGCTTCAATCAATGAGGGGGACCGACGGACGACCCAACCATGGAGTGATTCCATTGTTGGTTATGAAGTGCTTGAACAACCAGTTCTCCCCCTTATATACACAGAGAATATAAAGTGTTGACTTTGTTTTGGAAGGGTTTCGGTATTTATAAAATTGTTTTTATTAAACTTTCGCCTCTATATGATGAATTTATATTATTTATCATATGGAACTCCAATGTAATCTTTGCTATCTTCATATTTTATCAGAAAGCCGAAGTCTTTCCCTTGGAATACAATTTAAGGTCTTTTAAAATATTAATATAGAAAAGTATACATATTTTTATAATTCGCTCGTAATATTTTCCCTGTGTACCAACTACACATGTCCAGCCCGCGGAAAAGGTGTTCAATAGAAACCAAAAGAGGTGACAATTGAGGTACTCTATTGTATCCATTGCGGTTTGGCCTTTAATTACTAACTGAATTGTAATGGAATTATAGATAAAGTGTCCCAGGCCTGCAATCAAAGGTGGTCTTAAATATTCATAAGCAAGTAGGCTGCTCGCATTCCCAGCTCGAATTTGGTATGCATCTGGGCACCTCTATGGTAACGATAGGATAGACCCCACCCAAAAATTCCCACACATCCGACCGATCGGATGAGATCATCGCCCATATATATGCCCTTAATCAGTTTGGGCTGCACTTCTCATGCCAGAAGTGGATACATTTTTCTCATGTGGGAGACCTTCGGACATCAATTGACACAAATCCACAGCAGAACGTAGTTTTATTTTATTTTATTGCACGCTCCACCGAGCATCCAATAACACACATCCGATAACCCAGAGTCGGCGGCCAAATAAGGTCATTCATTAAGCCCGGACTCTAAAGTTCCACCAAAAATAAACGTTCCAAAACTGAAGATGCCGTTTCCTTTGTAGGTCGAGAGTGTTTCCAACAGAAGACAAACATGAGTTACTTGCGTTCGATAGGTACATAAAAACACAACACACCCGCGAGCAAATGTCAAAGTGGCCCGAATTTCAATTGAATTAATGGTGTTTCTTAATTAAATAATTAATTAATTGTCTAATAATTGTTTTGTGCAGAAATCTCAAGGGTGGAAATGTCGCCGGCAGATGATAACTCCTTTGCCACAACGAGTGGCAACAAGAAGGCCACCTACACGCTGATATGCATTAAAATTGTGGAATTGGTGGGTGTTGTTACTTAGATTAATTATAATAAAATTAATTATATATTTTTTTAAATATCTTACAGTGCCTGCTAATATGCTGCCTGGGTTTGATCGACGAGCCGGCCACCAACTCCCACCTGCGAGTGTTCATCACTCCGCGGGTAATGGCTCTGTGCTATGTGACCTTTGGAGCCTTGGTAATCTACACTGCAATCTATCTGATAATGGCACTCTTTGGTGATTTGTGAGTTCTCCAAATTATTTATTTAAACTTATTATTAACAAGTAATATTATCCTAAAAGGACTCCCTGGCGCACGGCCACTCTGTGGTCCCTGGTGGGCTTCATTTTGTTTGTGGCCGTCACCGCTCTGCTTTTCCGGGACTGGAGCACCACCAAGGATCGCAACTACTGGCACCCAAACATGCATCGTCTGGATCTGGTGATGGCCTCTGCCTCGATTTCCTTGGTCACCTCGCTGGTCTTCTTGCTGGACATCCTCATCACCATTCGCTTTGGCGTGCATGGAGATCTGGAATGACATGGACGGACCTGGTCAAGAGGAGCATGGCGTGGACTGTAATATTTATAGCTCCAGCTTAGTTGTAAGGACACACATTCCCCCCCAGTCTCCCAGCTAATTGTAATCCCACAAAACAAAAAAAAGAAACAAGAAACATCTGAATTGCCATCATCGAATCGAAAAATGTACAAAAAAGACGACGTCCAAGGAGGTTTAAAGTTTTCTACGCATCGCCTGCCCTGTTTTTTTGTTTTTCTTTTATTATTTAGCTTATAAAGAAAGCATCACGAACGTTTTATCTAAACCAATTAATAAGTAAGAACCCAACACGAGTAAAATTTCTACTATTTAATGTTCAAAACGAAAAGCAAACAGAAATCGAATATATTTTCTTAATGTTTTATTGATAAATTACTTATTATTATATACAAAATTGAAACATTAACGATAAAAAAAATTCTTTAACTCTTTTAACAAGGCGCAAAGACACTCTTCGTTGTGTGTCGAAAAGTCACTTGGATTCAATGAAATATTTCTCAATATCCTGATCGTTGTTGATCATCTGCAGGCCATGGAAGGTCTCCTTGATGTAGCATTTACCAGCATCGCCGTCACCTGGATTAAGAATAGTTTAAACTTAGTTTTTTTTTTTTAAAGGATATTATAGTTTATAACCTACCCAAACTGCCATCACAGATCCGTTGAGTTAGCAATTTCGCCAGGGCCTTGAATAGCTCCTTGGTGGCTATCTTTCGTTTATAGTAGGGATTTAGCCACTGAACCACGTTTTTGCTTACATCGTTCTTAAGCTGGTTCTTTTCTGGTTTTCTTTTTGAGTTGGAAGAGTCCTTAGAGTCTTTGCTTTCTGATGAAGAGTCTTTCGAGGGTTTCTTTTCTGATAAAGAATCTATTGAAGGTTTCTTTTCTGAGGAAGTGTCTTTCGAGGGTTTCTTTTCCGATGAAGAATGTTTCCTTTCTGAAGAAGAGTCTTTCGAGGGTTTCCTTTCCGATGAAGAATCTTTCGAAGCTTTTCTTTCTGTAGAAGAATCTTTCGAAGCTTTCCTTTCCAATGAAGAATCCTTTAAAGCTTTTCCTTCTCCGGGTGATGAGTCCTTGGCAGTTGTTTCTTTTTCTCTTTTGTAATCTGCTTCCTCCTTTCCCTCTTTTCTGCGGGATCCCAAGTCCTTTAAATGCTTTTCTCTTTCACTGGACTCTCTGCCATTATCCTTGCCAGATTTTGACTCTTTTTGTGAACTCCTGTCCCCGTCTTTACCCTCTACTTCCTTACCTTCTAACTTTTTAGGCTTAACTTCCTTTTTATCCAAACTTTCTTCCTTAAGTTTGTTATTTTCTAACATTTCTCGGGCTGAAATGAAACCCAAGGTTTCTGATTTGTAATTTGACTTTTCCCTCTTCTCGTCGTTTTTAAGTTTATTTTTCTCCAACATTTCTCGGGCTGAAATAAAGCCTATGTTTTCAGGGGATTCCTTGCTTTTATCTTCCCTTAATTCTTGTTTACTTTCCAATTTAGCCTTCTTTTCATCTAGAATTTGTCGAGCTGTTTTGAAACCAATTGCAGGCTGTTCCTGCTCCTCCTCGGATTCACTTTTAAAGGAACCAAAGAGATGCTGCATGCTAGTCTTGGCCGTTTTCTTGGGTTCGTGCTGATGGGACACTCTTTTTCGGCGATGCGTGTCATAGCTGCCATCGCCATTCGGCATCAGTTTGTATTTTCTTTCGCCAATTATGCTGTCGGGCAGGGGATCGAGTTCGGAAGCAGGCTCAGGGCTTTCTTCGTCCATAGGTTCATCTTTGACGGAATTAGAAGGAGGTTCTTCAGGGGTGCTGTTTCCCAAATCCTTTTCAGCTTCTTCAGGTTCCTCTTGATTCGAAGAATCTGATGTTGGTTCCTCCTTCATTTCTTTTTTAAAGAACGAAGAAATGGAAGTCTGCTTGCTGTTGCTACCGTCCTGCTTGAAACCCTTTCGCTCCTTCAAGGCTTTTGGCACTTCCTTGAGACTCTGCGGTCTCTGTTCCTCCAATTCCTTTAGTTTCCTCTCAAAGTAGGCCACACTGCCTCCGGTCCAGGCGCCCTTTGCACTCGTTTCCGGCTTGGGTATATAATCAGCCAGCAGAGGCATCAGCTGCATCTTGCCCGTGAGTTGTTTAATAATGGATATCTGCTTGGTTAAGGCATGTCGGTACATATTGGCCACTTTCTGCTGGCGGAACACCTCGTACTCCATGTCCACGGCAATGGCTTCGTAGTCATTGTATTTCAGGACACTCTTCGGCTGCTGTTCGGGGTCATCCTTGCACTTGTCCACATTGGCTTTCAGAGCATCAATAATGGCCGTTAGATACTTCTCCCTGTGAGTGGCCTGGAGGCCAGCTATTTTCTTTTCCGTGGCCTCCGCCTGACGGATGCGAGAGATTTGGGCGGCTGTATCCTGTTCCAGCTGCCGGGCGGCGCTAATTTGCTTGCGCAACTTGAACTGTTGCTTTATGAAATCCTCCGTTTCCTTTTTGGCCTTCTTGGCCATGGAGGAGTGGGAGTCGGCGCCATCCGAGTCGGAATCAGCAGCCGCATAATCCTGGGCAGCACGCTTCTGGCCAGGGCGGCCTCCTAAAAAAAATATTTAGAAATAAGTAAAGAGAAGAAATAACTTTAAAAAACTCTCTCCACCTTCGTATAAATCCGCGCAATCCTGCAGCGAAATGTGCGACTTGAAGGTGTCATCCATGCACAAACGATGAAACATCTCCAAAGCCTTCTCCGCTTTCTTGGGTCGCCGGCAGACATCACACTGACCACTGCAGTCGGGCGCCGGGTCCCCAAAGAAGTCGGAAAACAGCTTGTGTCGACACGTGGTTCGCTCGCAGAATTCGGTGATCTTCTCAAACTGTTTCAGGGCCCTCGCCGTAAGCAGTTCCTTATCGCTGCGACCCCGCGCCCTGTTGGCATCGTTCTGCAGCAGAAATCGTATACTCCGGACATCTTCACGGCCGTAGTATAATCTACAGAACGAGGGCAAGCCATCGCGACCAGCGCGACCCGATTCCTGGTAATAGGCTGCCACATTTTGTGGCACATCCCAATGGATGACGAAGCGCACACTCGCCTTGTCCACGCCCATGCCAAAGCTGTTTGTGGCGCATATAATGGGCTGATCGCCGCGCATCCATGCCTCCTGCACCTCTGTACGTTCCCCCGTCTTGAGGCCAGCATGATAGGCTACGGCTCCAATGCCCTGCTTGGTAACTCCAATGGCCATGCGCTCCACTTGCTCCCGCGTGCGACAGTAGACAATGCCACAGCCCCGCTGGGCCTTTGGCTGCTCCTTGAACTCCTTGGGATCGCCCAGGCAATGTCTCGCAAAGTCCGCCAAGTGCTGGAAGTCATCTTCAATGGAATTCTTGTAGACGATGTCGTAGAAGAGGTTCTTCCGGAAGCTGGGCGTGCTGAATTGGGCCACCGGCTGATGCAAATGCAACTGCTTGTATATATCCTCCTTGACCTCCTTGGAGGCTGTGGCCGTTAATGCTAACCAGGTGATGTCTGGATATTTGGAACGTAGGTCGCCCAGCTTAAGATAGTCCGGCCGGAAGTCGTGACCCCATTGGCTGACGCAATGGGCCTCGTCCACCGCAAAGTAGGCTAATTTCTTGTGCTTGTGTAATGTCTGTAGCAGCTCTTGGAAGAACTTGGTGGCCGCCTGTTCCGGTGTGATGTAGAGGAACCTCAGGCTGGTCTTCACCGCCCGCAGATCCATAATCACGCGATCACGCTCCTTGGTGGTCATCTTGGAGTTCAGCGAGTCAGCCGGCACCTTTAGCTTGGTCAAATGGTCGATCTGATCCTTGATTAGGGCGAGCAGCGGCGAAAAGACAATGGTTATCTGGTTCTCGGACATCAGGCCAGGCAGCTGGAAGCACAGGGATTTACCCGAGCCCGTCGGCATCGATACATAGACATCCTGCTTTTCTGAAAGGCAAATTTTCCGGGGTTTATTATTATCTCCGAGATATTGGGTAAGAACTCTGTCCCATATTCACTTTTCACAGCACATCGCACGGCCCGCTCCTGCAGCTCGGACTTGAACTTTGAGTGGCCGAAATGCTTCTTCAGCGCCTCGGTCACCGCGCTCTCCTGCATCATTTTGTATGTTGTTTGTTGCCTAACTGCGTTGTATTTCAAATAAACAAAAAATCTGCCCAAAAACTCGTTGCCGCCAAAACAGCTGGTCGAGGGTGGGACAGTGTGGCCAGTGGCAGGCGTGGCGAAAATACTACTAATGCTGGAGACGGTGTGAACGGAGTATAATAATTTGTTACGGCAAAGGCATCTTGCTTGCATTCAGCAATTGAACTTGCCATAATTTTAAAGTTTTAAACAACAAACACTAATTTCGACTGTTTTGATGCGCTTTTGTAATAGTATTTGTTATTGGCGCTCGACCTGGAGCAGTGTGACCGACCGTTCTCAAAATGAAAATCTAGCAATACGCTAGAACTTTTCTGAAATAACCTAACCTGGCCACACTGGTGTGGGCAATTTTTTGATATTGTATTTAACCGCCGCGCGCGACGCATAAACCTCAGTTTTCCGAAAAATTTCCACGCGTGAGCACCTCTGTGCTGCTTTCTCCGCCTCTCTGCGTTTCGCGCTTCGTTTTCAATTCGCCTTTCGTCGCGGGGTGCGTGCGTGTGAGTGAGTGTGCGAGTGTGGTGTGCCGCTATTTGTTTATAAAATCGCCTGCCGAGAAAGCCATGTTGCACTTTAATTGTTTCCAAGCTCAAAATGCACACTGATAAACAACGACCACAGCCACAGCAGCAGCAATAATGCCGGCAAACAGCCACAAAGCGGCTTATTAGTGTGTGGACGACCGGTGCGTGTTTGTGGGGGTGACGAAAGTATTTACCGCAAATAGCAACAAACATAACCAAACAACGGCAATAAGCAGCCGGCGCAAATCGTATCTAGCTCTCTCTGTCGCTCGCCAAAACCAAGTGAGTTTCGTGGTTCTAAAAATGCAACATCAACACCAACGCCTGCCCTGCAGAAGAAAAGCGAATAAAACAACAAGAACAACCGCCTGCCTTGTGATATGTAGCAGTTATCTACTCCTCCTGTTCGCCACCCACTTTCCGCCCAGCGTGCAAGCGGACGATGGCTCTCACTCCCTTCTTCCCGCAGTTGGCTATCTGGCCGCCCCCAATCCGGCGGGGGGCGGTGGGGGAGTCTCCTCCTCGATCATCGATCAATTCAGTCCGAATTGCAGTGCTGTTACGCACATTTTCCAGGCGCGAGGAATCGATGCAAGCGAAATACCACCAAAGCCCAGTAACGGTAAGTGGAGTAAAAAATATAAGGAATCTATAATTATCTATAATAAAATTTAATTTTGGGAGTGGAGTTGTAGAAGTTATAAAAAGAAATTTTATAGTCAAGTTAATTAAATCAACAGCAAATTAATAAACAAGATAACCATATTATGTGAATAGTATTTTAAAGAGCAAGTTACCTTTGGTAAAACTATAAATTGCTTTAATTTATCAGACTGTCGGCTTATATTGTTTAACTCAATTAAATATTTAAATAAAAGTCTATAACTTTATTAATTTTGCTCTTAAGCTAAAGGAAGTTTACGTTTTTATTAAGCTAGTTATCTGTTATTGCCGACTCTTGTGGTTGTCAATAAAATAGTACAAATTTTAATTTGAACAGATAAGAAACGAGGTCTTTCCATTGATCAAAGTGCGAAAATATTTGAAGTGGTTGTCACTTATACGAAAAGAAATAAGAATCAAATCATAAATAAACAGAAAGATAGCTTCAACATTTTAATTAAATCAGGGACAGTGAAATTTAACCTATTATACCAAGAAAATCATTTTTTCTACGAGGAATATAAAAAAAAGGTTCTATAAAACCCTTGCATAGAGTGGTTTTTATAAAGCATAATTTAAATATTTTCATTATTGATTAAAATCAAATCAAAGACGAACCTTTTTCAAAATGTGAGAAGATAATAAGAATTTGTGTTTACATATATAAATTCCTAATATTTCATAACATTGCTAAATCTGCAAAGATAACAAACCAGTCTGAATCACGGCGGAACAAAGGGAACTCGGGCTCAGATGGGACGATCTCATGATTCATGCCGCTCCTTAGTCTTGAGCTCTTTTTTTTTTTTCTTTTGCCAACTGCCCTTTTACGCCTTACGCCCCTTGAAGGAAATAAAATTCCACGCAAATCAACTCGAAGAAGCGAATGAGAAGCTGCCCAAGGTAGGCTCTAAATAAAAGAGAGTCCATTGCCGAGAGCGTGTCCATCCAAGAGATCTTGGCGCATGCGTCTGTTGCTCATCCGAATCCCAGGCTCTGCCCCTTCAGCGTCCAGCTCCGTGCCGCATCAAAGGGTTCCAGTTTCCAAGACCAGTCCAAAAGGCAGAAGCAGACGCAACGAAAAATCTCAAGACATTCCTTTTTGATGAACAAAAAAAAGGAAATAAAACGTGAAGAGAGCAGCTATGCATACAGTTAAGCCTCGTTAATGTAGACTAACTTCAGTGAAACATTTTTTATAATTTAATAAGGTTAGATTGGAGTTCTGATCATACGTTATATTTTCAGTTTAGGTGTTCTGCTAAATATACTATCGAACCTTGGAACATCTTTAACACTCTTAAAAGTACTTCTTATAATGAAACGGATAGAAACTTGATTATTTCGATAATATTATTGAATATTAATTCGGAGATAGATCGTAAAATCCATTCGTTTATCATTTTTTTATTTTAAAAATTCTTGTAATGATTAACACCATTCATTACAAGAAAGAAAGTTGAAGTACGTTTTAAAAAAAGACTTTATTTGTTATAACCTAATTTTGCTTATTTATTTTTTAAACTTTTTAAATAGCTTTCCAAAAATTACAAACATCTGAAAATAAAATCAGGTTTATTTTCAAATATCCTTTACCTTAGGGATGTTCGACTGTAGGACACACTCACAAAAAGGCTCTTTTGGCTGGTGCAAGAGCAAAAATGTTGTCACACCGCTTTTACTCACTGTTCTTTGTAAGGGCAGGGGGTGTGCGACGGATGAGGGACCTAGTCTCGGCCTCGATCGGTCCACGGTTTTAGTTAATTTGTATAAATCCTGAATTAATCACGCTTAATTGCAATAAGTTGCTCGCTCGCTCCCTCCCTGTGTCCTTCTGTCTCTCTGTTTATCGTACTCCTCGTCGCCTCTCTTTGGCTCTTTGTTTGATTTGTTGCCAGGTAAACTGTTGTTGTTGGTGCAGCCTCTGCCTTTTGGCCGCTTCTCATCTCCCTCTCCCTTTTCCCCTGGCCCTTTACCTGCGCCTTACCTTTGTTTATTTTTGGTTTTCAACGTTGCTTGATTGGTTTTCTTCTCTTTCGCTCTCACACATCTTTCCCATATTCTTTATCTTCCTTTTTTTTGGGCAAATGCATTGCGCACTGCGTTTCGTTCATAATTTCATGGAAATGCAGGGGGGTAGGGGCAGAAGGGGTCAGGGGACGGGGGAGGTGGGGCACACACACACAGGTAGAGTGGTCAGTTCTTGAGTTCTCTTTTGTGTTGTCTTTGATATTAATCAAGGTGTCATTGAAATCGTTTAAATTATGCAGTTCAGGATTTTTATTCTCTGTCGGCATTTTTATGTGAACCTTTTACTTCCCGAAACGATCCTATTCGCCCTCTCTCTTTCACACACAGTGGTGTGTCTGAGGTGCACTTGAAATAATAGTCTTAATTCTTGAAATATTAAGCAAATATAATTATGATTAAGAAAGTTGGTCAGCATTAATAGAGCAATAAAATAGTTACAATATTGGTATGCATATATAAAAACTATATTTCTTTAGTTTATCAGTTATAAATGGAATTTTTAAATATCAAAATAGTGAACATTAGATTTTTGTTACAACCTTTTAGATATTTTCTCCGAGTGCCCCAGACTCTTTCTTCTTTTTTCGCCGTGTGACTCATAAATTCTTATGTTGCCTCCTTTCTTCTCATTCGCTTCTTCTCATTCTCATTCCCAAACCCAATTCCCCTTCTCATTTTGATTCCAATTCCCTTTCTCCTTTTCATTCACCTGACCCCCCGCCAGCCTCGCCCCCTGCCCCTTACACCTTGTCCGCCTGATAAGCGCCAGCATTTAGATAAAGTATCCGACCTGTGTTCCTGTTCCCACACCGTTCGAATTGCTTAACCGGGAACTACCTCTCGGCGATAGGTGTTTGTAGGGTTCTCTGTCGGTGCTTCGTCGGTTATATGTAGGTTAGCTAACCGGTGAGGCTGTGCTGTCTGATAAAGCCCAACTTCCAATTCTGATAAGTTATACAAAAAAAAAGAATTGACGTAAGCAAATAGAGAATGAAAGAGTTTTTGATGATAACCAGACTTTTTGGGGCCCTCAAATTGTCTAAGGGAAGTTATGCGGCTTTAGTTGTGGTGAAATCATTATAAAAAGTATTGTTTTACTTTAAATTTTAAAACAAAAAATATAGAAAAATAAGATTTCAAACTATTACTAAGTCTATGTTTTTTTTGTTCATCTACTCAAAGTGAAATTTCGATCAGTCACGATAAAGTGTTTTCCCAGCACATTCATCTTCACATCTTTAGGCGAATTCCTTTCATTGAACCATGAAAAACGCCAAACATTGAACCCAAAAACAGAAAAAAAAAATACAAAAACACAAAAGATAGCATATACCTTCCGTGCTGCAACAGCAACTACAACAACAGCTGGCACTTAAACGCTTCATTAAAGTTGCACTTCCTGTGCCACATCAAAAAGCTGTGAGCGAAACCCACTTTTAACCCCCTCCGACTTGACCATCACCATCATCATCATCAACATCGTTGGTAGGCAGGCACTTAGCTGAAATTGTTTGCACAATTTAAACAGTTCACAAAACATTAAATCGTTAAAAATAATATCAGAGAGTCAGCCAAGAGAGACTCAATGGAAAAGCCAGTTTTACATTCAATGATCGCATTGGTATACTCTTACTTTTCTAGAGGTTTTAATATAAAGAAAAATGTGTTAATTCTTTTATTTTTGAATCAAAGTAGTAATCTTTTTATGATGCCATAAAATCCCTGTTTATGATCATCATCTGTTTATTTGATTAATGGAGAGTATCTCCAGAAAGTGTATGTTAATCGTAAGTTCGATGCAACCAACCAACCATTTCTCACACAGAAAACGCTCAACGTTGCTTCCTCTCATTCTCTATCTCCCTCGGTCAGGTTACCCATCTTTGTCTGTCTTTTGCCAAAAGAAATTTACAGCGGAGCTGATTTTTCATCGGCTGCTGTGGTTGCTGTTTCTCTGCACAGCAAGAAATTGAGGTAGTAAAGGTGTATTTTTTATAAAATAAGCTGGCAACAAATGCATCGAAGGTCTCTTAATATTAATAAATATTTTTAAGCTAATAGAAAAAATCCTTTTTGTAACTTATCAACTTAAAGATACATTTTAAAAGATACTGAATCTTTAAGATACATCATATATATATTGGTTTTATTTCTGTTCACTGTTGCTCCACTTTGTTGGCGTCTCCACTGGCGGCAGTGCATCCGCCGTTCCTGCCTCTGATCTCCTCTTGCCTTGGCCTGCAAGGCAACCACCGCATGACTATTAATCATTTTCCAGCAACCAAAACTAAATGGTTCCATCTCTCTTGCTCTCAGTTGGCCCTTTTTCTCGTTTTATTATTATTTTTTTGCATTGTCGCATTCCTTGGCCGTGTAAAAAGAAGAAACGAGGCGATCGGTTTATATGGCACTATATCATCATCATCTTCATCGGCGTCGTCGGCGTGTGATCATGTGATATATACTTTTGCAATTGTTGACCATTGTACAGAGGCTGGGTTTTGGGTTTCGATTGGAATGCAGATTAGATGGGGGATGTTGGGTATATAGAAAACGAGTAGGAGTAGTTTGCTGTTCTGAGTTATTTTATGAGGTTGTAAATTGGATAAATGGGAGCCTCCTCTTTGGGATATTTAAGATAAAAGGTATAGCATTCGTATATAATTTCCAAATGAAGAACTTAAATATTTATTTCTTTTCCCAGTAAAACATTTTTTTAGATGTATAAAAGAGCTCCAAAATAGATTAACAGATTAACAACCACTGATGATCCAATAAACTAAATCGTCTAGCACATGGCCTAACCTAAGGCTCCACTCGAAAGCCATGATCATGATCGATATCGAGCTATTTCACCATTAATGCGCCATAACAATTACTCGGTGACTTGGGGCTGCTTTTAACCTATCGAGATCATCATCAGCGCCTGGCCAGCGATCTTGAAACCAGCTGTGTGCTGCTATCTGATCCATGGATCGGCCCGAGCATCCCAGACATTTCGCCTACAAAGTCAACACTTGCCAAGATTTCTCGCACCAGCGGATCGTCGGAGGAGATCTGGGCAATTTCGCGTAATTAGCTGACGATGCTGACAGAAATGGGATCTCCCAGGCTGCCGTCTTCTTGTTGTTGCTGTGACAACAAAGGCCGCGTCGTCAGCAAATTTTCTAAGAATGAATCCTGCGGATTGTGGATGGGATGGATACCAGGCGAGGGATGAAATGAAAACGAAACCAAAGCGGAGAGGAGCTGAGCTGATCCGAGCGATCCAATCCAACGACTTAATTGCCGGCAAGTGTCGGAGGAGGATACCAAAAATAGGTAGAGAAGAGAATCCCAGACTCTCGGCCAGACTCTCGGCCAGCATTCCCAGTCATCCCGAGAGCAGGTCAAACGTGGCCACTTTATGGAGCGAGATAACATTTTGCTTGTGTGGTCTCACCTCTGTCTCTGTCCCTGTCGTTGTCGTTGTCCCTGTCTCTGGATTTCAACTCCTTAAACAAGTTCTCGGCGCATGCATTCCGAATCCATTTCGTGGCTTCATTCCATCGGAACAGTTGAAGCAATGACTTTCATATATGGCCAGCGTTGAAATACCTTTTTCGGGAGTGCAGCCAACCAAGAAAAAAAGAAAGAAAAATGAAAAAAAAAAAAAAAGAAAGAGATATTCGACCTGACCGAGCTTGCTTGCATTTTGTTGTTAATTTATTTTTGTGGTTTCCCTGGACCAACTTTGCCTTAACACCTCAGTGTAAAGATCGACAAAATGCCTTTCAAGGATATTCCTTGGACAACAGATATTTCAAAAATCTTGTTACATTTTCTCACGCTCTGATTTTCGTTTTTGGAGTGAAGTCTAGGAGACCAGTAATGAGTGACTTTAAATAGGATTTTAATTTAACTTGGGTTTGTTTGTAAAAATATATTTTATATTTAAAATAATAAATGTTCCCTTCGTATACCATATAATTTTCTCACGCTTCGATTTTTAGAGCCAAAAATTGCTTCACAAATGCTTTGGTAATTACGCAAACCAAAAGCCCAATAATTAGAAACGCCCCGGAAAAAACGGCAGCTCCGAGTAACAATTACATTTAACATGTTTATTAATAAGCCAGAGGATGGATGGGAGGGGAAGACTCTTTAACCATTTGGCGGCTTCATTTGACCAAAAAAGATAATTAAGCAGTTAACCAGCCAAGAGCCAGAGATGTGAAGCTGCGGCCGGGTCTCAACTACCTTGTTTGGTACTTGACTGGGGGGGGGGGGAAACTCCTAGCGTAAATCTACAACCTTTTTAGCTTCACCCACTTTTGAGGCTCGAGCAAATGAAGCATTAAATCGTGCAAACAAACAAGCGAAACAAACTTACAACTACAACACAAAGTTATAAATGCCGACTCTAGATAATAATAGTAGGCAAAGTGCACGAGAGGCGACGCCAGAAATGGGGGAGTGGCTGCAGGGAGGAGCAGGCGGCGGAGCATTTACATAATGAGCATGTTGTGGGTTAAGACTCTTCCCCGAGTTCTCCAGTTCTTCGGCTCTCCAGTTCTCCGGTCTAGAAATGCCAAGAAAGCAAAGTTTGCGAAAGATTAAGGCGGAGTGGAACAGGGAAAAACGGAGTCTGGAGGTTGGGAGCGGGGTTAAGGCAGTGGGCGGTTCTTGAAAAACTTTGCTTAGACATCTCAACTTGGGAAAAAGTTAAAAACAGCAAGCAGCAGACGTAAATTAAATGAGTGGAACAACGATTCTTGGGAAAATTTCTTGTAAACTAATAACCAGAGAAATGCAAGCCAAATAGGGTTTAAGTACTTTAGAAAATCAATAGAAATGTAGATTTTTTTAAATACAATTTTTGATAAAGTAATTTTAATATATTTTTTATTGTATTATTATTATTTATTATATGAGTGTCATCCATTCTTTAATGGTGTTTTTAAATGCTTCGTTTATTCCCGTATTAATTATGTTCGTACTTGTACAAATTTTTTTATATTTATTATTTAATACTTTAAGAAAACTTTTTATTAGATCAATGGGTTTTTTGGGGTATTCTGAGAATATTGCATTAAATGCATTTTTTAGATTTATCAGTTCTGAAGAATTTTAAATAAATGATTGCATTTTAAAATCTTTACAATTAATAACTTTAAAAAATGATTGAATTCATTTAAAATTCTTTAGAAGTGATCAACTTAAAAGAAATATTTCCAAGCAATATTTTCAAGAATACCCCGTAAAAAACCCACTGATTTGTATACCCTTGCACTTGATCTAGAAAATAATCCCTTGAATTAGTTCTCTGTGGCAAATCACAGACTTCTCCTTTAGTGATCCTCATTACCCATTTCGATGCACCGACTCCCTCATCAACCTCCAGTTGGTCACAGACGGTCCTTGGCCTTAACTGAAGAACAGATGCCAAAGCTTCCCATGGATCAAAGCACTGTGAAAAAATTAAACGTTTTTTAATAATTTAAAAATTTATTTTAGACCTTTAAAACTTATCTTACTCTTTGTGATCTTAGTATCATGTATTTGTATATAAAAATATCTGCTTAGCTTTGCCGGGAATATAATTTCCTTAGAATTTTTTTGTAAACAAAAAGTGTTAATAAAAAATCGTTGTAAATATCTTATAGCTTTTAATATTTTAGTTATAAAATGTTGTTCTCTGTGCACATCCATTATCCAGACATCGGCGAGGAGTGCCTTCGGTTATTTTCATTGCCTGGCGAGCATGACGAATGCCAAATTGCCGGGGCCAGCGGCTGGCGAGAACCGAAAGCCCGGCTCGAGAGTTGATTTAATTGGGTCACATGAAAGATTTGTTAATTTGCGCCACCTACTTTGATGGCGCGTTTGCAGATAACACGGCCCCGGCAAATGGATGCGGATGCTACGCCGGAGAATGCCTGGGTTGGAATATCAAGATCCCAAGCCGAACTCCGACACCGACATCGAGTCTGTAATTAATGCCGGGCTACTACGTGCGTGCCTAAAAGTTCATTAAAGACCTCGGGTCCGAGGAAGGGCTCTCTGTTCTGCTCTTATCCGCAGGCCCAAGACCCAAGACCCAAGACACAGAGACCTCGACTCCATCAAAGGTCGTTTTCCCAGCTCTGTGATCTGCTTTTAGTGTTTCGCAATTACAATAAAATGCAATTGCCTGGCCTGGCTTCTGGCCAGCTTCTGCTTCAATTTCCTACAGTTCGTTAAGGGTTCCTCTCCATGCAAATCCGCTCCTAACCTTGCCCATTTGTTATGCGTTGTCCTAATCTGGCAAATAATGGTATTCAATTAGTTTTGGTCCAGTTTCTGTTTATTCTTCTTCTTCCACTCGGGCTCAAGTGGAGAGATGAATGTGAGCTGTGTGTATCGAGGGCAGATTACCCTGGATCAACTCAAGGAGATTGCTTTTGTAAAAGAGAAGAAAATAAGGCTCCTTAAGCTGTTTCTCCTCTGCTTCTCACACACTGCGACACGCCATTAAATCTGTTGACAATTTCATTATGCCCCCAAGCCACCTCCAAGCCAAACACATTAAACGGCCGTTAAAAGAAAAAAAAAACCCCACAAAAAATTGAGAAAATTAATTTTTGTATATAAAATATTTTACAACGAACAAACCACCGGCGACGGGTCGCACACAGCATTATTCAGAGGTCATAAATTTGTGGGTTTTATTGACCAAAAGCTACCGGAAACCCGTCCGTCGTCAGCGCCTCCTCTATCACCCTCCAAAAAAAGGTATAGGTGCTGATAATAAAATGAAAACTAATTTTGACAAAGGCAAGGTAACAAATAGGTATAAAAAAAATATTATAAAAAGGCAAAACCTCAAATAAAAATCAAAACATAAATGCGTAGAAGTCGAAAACGATGAGCGATAAATTTCAGAGACAACAACCCACATGAAGATGAGCCCAAAAAAAAAGCGAAGAAGACTCGAAATTCGAATCCGGCGGCGCTTGGAATTATAGTTTGAGTTGTTGAACTGAAACGGGTTTTGAAATCCATCCTGCCCACGCATCTACGAAATGAATGCGGAGATTGTTTTTTTTCTCCTTCTGTGGCTGAGGTTTTGCATGAGGAAGCCGTCAAACAATAATCAAGTTATAAAAGTAAATATTTTAAATTGATATAAGCGGTAGTTGCTACCAGGCGGAGGTTGTCCTGTATTAAATTATGATATGGATATGGTGGGTGGATGTTAACAAACGATAAGTGCTTTAAATAAACAACTT
>JAEIII010039021.1:0-21011 GCA_018905755.1 Drosophila ohnishii | reverse complement strand
CATCCTGTGAACTCAAACTCGTGGCAGGCGCCGCTGCGCTCGTCAAAGTACCAGCGACGCGAAAGATCTCCGCAGCGTCCGCGCACAGGTGGCAGGGAGCAGGTGCTCTGGGCATCGTGGCACTCGTTCTGGCACTCCTCCTCGCTGGCATAGTTGTTGGCATTGCCGCCGCAGCCCGTGTAGACAAACTCGTCGCAGAGTCCCTCCTGGCTGTTGTAGAACCAACGGGTCTCGTTCTCATAGCAATTGCCAGGCTCAGAGGCCAAGAAGCACTTGGAGTAGTCGGTTTCGGGACGGGGCTCTGGCTCCTCCTCGCCGATGCGGGTATCTATGTTGGGAGAGCAGCGGGTTGAGCAATCCTGCTCAGACTCAAAGCGATTGTCGTTGCCGCCGCAGCCGCCGTAGTAGAACTGCTGGCAGCGACCCGCAGTCGAGTTGTAGTTCCACTTGATCACCCACTGGTCGCAATCACCCGGAGAGGCAGGCTGCTCGCACTGGCCCACAGAGGGCGGAGGAGTCTGTCTAGATGTACCAGGAGGCGGGGTAGGAGGCGCCTGGCTGTTGCATCGCTGCAGACAGGCTGCCTCAGAATCGAAACGATTGCCATTGCCGCCACAGCCGCCGTAATAGAACTGACGGCAGGCAGAAGAGGACCGGTCAAAGCTCCACTTGATCTCGTACCGATCGCAGTCGCCAGGGCTGGCCACTTCGTCACAGATGTCCTGGACACTAGGAGCCGGGGTGGTGGTCGGCTCAGGTTTGCGCTCGCAGCGCGCCAGACAGGACTCCTCGGTAGGGAAGCGGTTCTCGTTGCCGCCACAGCCGCCGTAGTAGAACTGGCGACAGGTCGCATCCTTGGTGTCGTAGTACCAGTTGGCCACGTAGTTGGCGCACTCGCCCACCTCGGCGGGGATCTCGCAGATGTCCTTGGCTGGAGGGGATTGGGGATGGGCAGAGAGTGTCAGTTGGGCAAGGTGTTTGGGGGGACAAAGACGTGCACCACACATTTAAAGCAACCGCCGGCGGCACACACAAACAACACATAAAGCTTACCGACTTGCCGCGGGCAATGGTCCTCGCAGGACTCCAGGGTGGGGAAGTTGTTCTTGTTGCCACCACAACCCGTGTAGTAGAAGGGCAGGCAGCGCTTCTCGCTCTCGGAGAAGTGCCACTTGGCGAGACGTTCGCTGCAATCACCGGTTTGCTTAGGAAGCGAGCATTGGTCTGGGTTGGATGGGTTCATGGTGGGCATGGACGTGGACGTGGAGGTGGGTGATGAGGAAGGTTCGGGTGCAGATTCAGGAGTTCGGCATAACAAGTAACAAGCAATCATGCGCATAGATAATAAACCAAGTAACCAAGCAAGTTTCGTGGGAAAAGGAAAGTGTGGGAAGAACATACCATTAGCCAGGAAAAGCAATCAGGAGGTTCAAGCTTAAGAATACGTAAGAACCCAAGCAAGGCTTTTAGCCAACAACAAACCCAACTACCCCACAGTACAAGTGCAAACATTGCCACATAGTAAATCAGATCTCAAACCTTTGAGCACGCCCGGCTGGCGGCAGTTGTAGCTGCAGGCGTGTTCCGTCGGATAGTTGTTCTTGTTGCCCTTGCAGCCTCCGTAGGTGAAGGGGCGGCAGATATCGGTCTGATTGTCGTAGAACCAGCGCTCAAAATTGCCGTTGCAAGGTCCGCTCTCCACAGGTTGTTCGCAGGCAGCTAAACCGAAAAAAGCATACAATTAAACAATATTTATTTAAATTTGAAAATCATCTGAACCCACGTATGCTCTCGCTGACGGCGCAGGTTCCCTGGCACTGCTCCAGGCTGTCGAAGCGATTGTTGGTGCCATAGCAGCCGCCGTACTGGAACTCCTCGCAGCGATTGCGGTCCGCATCGAAGTACCACTTCTTGGTGTAGCCTGAGCAGGGGCCGGCGCTCTTGGGCAGCAGACACACGTGCTGGCCGGTGTACTCCTGGCAGGTGTCCTTGCACTCGGCCTCGCTCTCGAACCGATTGGCATTGCCCTCGCAGCCACCGTACCAGAATCTGGCGCAGCCTCCGTAGTTGTTGTCGAAGTAATACTTGACGCTGAAGTTGCCGCAGGTGCCGGTCTCCTTGGGCAGACCGCAGGCTTTCTGGGGCGGCTCCTGGACATTCTCGCAGCCTCCGAATTTCTCGTCCGTCGCTGTGCTGACGCCGTCGGGACAGCAACCGAACTTGGTCTCCAGGCAGGTGCAGCCCTCGAAGTTGGGTCCTTTGGCCGGGGTCTTCTCGTCCTGGCAGCACTTGAATTCCGTCTGGGTGCAGTGGCATCCATGGTGGTGCGGACCCTTGGCGAAGGTAAGGCCATCGGGGCAGCAGCCAAACTGAGTGGTTTCGCAAGGGCAGCCCTCGAACTTGGGTCCCTTGGCGGCTGTGATCTTGTCCGGGCAGCAGCCATGCTGGGTCGTCTCACAGGCGCATCCCTCCTGGTTGTAGCCGCGGGCGGGCGACTTCTTGTCGGGACAGCAGCCATAAGGTGTGTAGTGGCACTCGCAGCCCTCGTGGTTGGGTCCACGGGCGGCCAGGATATTGTCGGGGCAGCAGCCAAAGCTGGAGTCCAGGCAGCAGCCTTCGTTGCTGGGACCATGGGCCGGGGTCTTTCCGTCTGGACAGCAACCGAAGCGTTCGCGGGTGCAGGCAGAGCAGCCCTGGCCATCTGGACCGGCGGCAGCTGTGCGACCATCGGGACAGCAACCGTGCTGAGACTTATCGCAGCCCTTGGGTTCAGGTGCTCCCGACTGCGGTGGTGCGTCACATCCTTCGAAGTTGGCGCCCTTAGCGGGAGTCTTGGCATCGGGACAGCAACCGAACTCGGCGTAGGAGCAAGACTTTTCTGGCTCAGGCTGCCCTGATCCCTCAACTTCAGTTGTCGCCTCGGTCTTCGTTTCCTCAGTGGTGGTTGTGGTCGGAACAGTGGTGGTCTCGGGACATCCTTCGTTATCCTCTCCCTCGGCGGCAGTGAATTTGTCGGGACAGCAGCCGAATAGCGACTCGGCGCACTGGGACTTGGGACAACCCTTGTGATTCTTGCCCTTGGCCGGCGAAACTCCGTCAAGACAACATCCGAATTTGGAGGCAGCGCAGGTCTTGACAATGGGACATCCCTCGTCGAAGGGTCCCTTAGGAGTGGACTTGCCGTCCGGACAGCAACCGTATTTGGATTTGGCGCAGTTGCTCTTCTTGGGCTTGCACTTGCGAGGCTTGCCCTTGGTAACCGTACTCTCGAAGGTATAGGGAGTACTGGACTCGTCGGTGGAGCTCCAGATGTCGCCGGTGGTGCTGTCAATGTCTGTGGATACAGAGCTATCTGTGGATCCCTCTGTTGTGCTTTCAGTAGATCCTTCGGTGGTACTCTCCTCGGTTGGGCCACTTTCGGTGGTGTCACTGGTTCCAGCGCTTGCAGTGCTTTCAGTGGATTCAGTAGCGCCAGTGGAGGAAGACTCTGAGGAGGCAGTGGATTCCGTTGGTTCTGTGGATCCAGTAGGCTCAGTCGAAGACGAAGCTTCTGAGGCAGTGGAGTCGGTGGCTTCTGTTGAGCTGGTCGATCCCGACACATCCTCAACGGTGCTGCCCTCGGTGGTCGAACCTTCAGTGGGGCCAGTCTCCGTGCTTCCAGTAGAAACAGTTTCGGAGGCCTCAGTAGACAGAGTAGAATCGGGGATCTCTGTTGAACCATCGGTGGTAGAACCATCAGACGATCCATCAGTGGATCCGTCAGTGGAACCATCAGAGGTCTTATCAGTAGAACCATCGGTGGAACTAGCCTCTGTCGTTGATCCATCGCTGGACAGTCCCGTAGAGCCCGTGACTTCTGAAGAGGAAACTGCTTCGGTGGTAGAAGAGACATCGTTAGTTGAGGAGGCATCAGAGCTTGAGGAGGCATCGCTGGTTGAGGAGGCATCGGTTGTGGACGAGGCATCCGAACTTGTTGTGTCCTCTGAAGTGGATTCTGTGGAGGATGAGGCCTCTGTAGAGTCAGACGTGGCGCCGGATGTGCTGTCAGAGGAACTCTCCGTAGAGCTGGATAAGTCGGATTTCTCAGTAGTTCCTTCTGTGTTATCAGTAGGCTCGGAACCGCCCACAGTAGAGGATTCATTGCTATCTGAAGTTTTGTCCGAGGATTCAGTTGCATCATCTGTGACAGCCGAGGACTCCGAAACACCATCTGTAGAACCATCCGTAGAGCCTGAACTATCCGTAGAGCCAGAAGCTTCCGAAAAGCCTGAATCATCTGTAGAGCCAGAGACAGAGGCTTCTGTGGAGCTTGAATCATCTGTGGAGCCACCAGAAGCACCTGAAGAGTCGGTGGTCACTTCAGTGGAGTCAGAGTCACCAGAGCCGGAGACCGAGGATTCAGGGCCTTCGGAGGTCGCACCGCTGGAATCGCCAGAGCCGGTGGTAGAGTCGATGTCCGTGGAGCCCGACTGATCGGTGGAAGCATCCGAAGTGCTTTCGTCATCGCCGCTTCCCTCTGTGGAAATTCCGCTGTCGGTAGTTGATTCCTCATCTCCGGATCCCTCAACTGTGGTGCCAGTCTCATCGATGGGAGTGGAATCGGGGCTGTCGCTTAGCATGAGTTCCTCGGCTTCAATGGTGGATTCCGTCTTGGACTCACCATCCAAGTCAATGCCGTCAGAGCTCTGGCCATCTTCTGACAAGCTGTCGGTGACCATCTCGATGCCCTCTTCATCGCACTCCTCCTCATCATCTTCGATAGGTTTGTCGGTGCTTGTCAGGGGCAAGATTTCATCTTCAGTGCAGGCTTCTGGGTTGCATGTCTCGGAGAGGGATTCCACGTTGGATTCATCGCAGTTTATGGCCTTGGTTCCATTTGATAGACACAGGACCTCACGAACTCGCTCTCCACCACCGCAAGGCTTGCTGCACTCTCCCCAAGGTCCAGTGAACCACTCGCCAGGACACTCCTTCTCTTCGCCCTCGCACTCCTGTTCCGCTTCCGGCTTCGTTGCCTTGTCGCACTTGGAGTCATCGCTAGCTGGAGTCACCGACTTGCCGTCGAATTCTCCGCAGATGACGATGCGAGACTTGACGCCCTTGCCGCAGGCAGCAGAGCACTTGCTCCACTCCGAGGAGAACCATTGGGCCTGGCACTTGGGCGACTTGCAAGGTCGGGACAGAGATGGCACCTCAGGCTCGCAGAACTTTTCCGGATACACCTTGCCTTCCTTGCTGCCGCAGATAGCTGTACGGGTCTCCGTGTTCTGGCCACAAGCATTGCACTGAAGGATAATGGAATTTAGCGGGGAATCTCATGATAATATAGAGCAAAACCTACCCCGCTCCATTGGGAAATAATCCAATCAACGCCCTCGCAAGGCGCCAAGAGACAGGACTGCTCCGCCGCCGGCTTCTCCTCAACGCAATCCTCTTCGGGAAGGACCCGCTTGCGTCCGTTTTCTTTAATATAGCAGGTAACCTTGCGCGTCTGCTTGCCGTCGCCGCAGAGCTTGTCGCAGGGTGTCCAGGGTCCCAGGTGATACTTGGGGCAGTTCTTGACATCGCGATTGCACTCCTGAGTGGTGGCCGGCTTGTTGCCCACCTCCTTCAGGCACACGGCATCCTCTTCAACGGTATGCTCGCTGAAATCCAAGAATTCAAGTACAACTAGTATAACTATTTTTAATTCCTAACTCACCCGGAAGAGGAGATCCTTTCGCAGGTGATGGTTCTGTTCTGAAAGCCATCGGAGCCGCAGCCCTTGGAGCACTTTCCCCACTCACCCTCCACCCAATGGGGTGCACAGGGCTCCGTGCCGCAAGCCTGCTCCTCAGCGGGTCTAGACTTGGCATCGCACAGGGAGGGGTTAACTTCCGCCAGGGTGAGGCGGTTGTTGCAAGTTACACCGCGCGTCTGAGTTCCACCGCCGCAGGAGGCGGAGCAGGGACTGAATTCCAGGTGCGTCCACGTGTGCGTATCAGGCTGCGAGTGGCTGAGCGACTCTGGGATGCTGTATTCGTAGTCGAGGCTGATGTTCTTCTCCTGCACCAACATCACAATGAAGATGCTCTCCGAGATGGGGCCGCTGCAGGTCAGCTGGTCTGGTGCAGCGAATCCCATGGGCTTGCGCTGGTAGTTCCACCACGAGTCCGCAAAGAACATGGGGCGTGGGAAGTCGATGCGCCAGTCTCCGTTCAGGTAGTAGTGTCCGCTGTGGTTGCGGCAGGCCAAATAATTGCTGGACGGAACCGTCTCCTCGACGCGAATATTGGTGGCTCCCTGCGGCAGGAGCAGCAGGTCATTGTAGCCAGCGGCCAGATCCTTGGTGGAAATCGTATTGCGGATGGTCTTGCAGGTGCTGCCATCGCCGCCGCACTTGCGGCACTTGTCCTCCTTGGCATCGCTGCCGAGCATCATGTCGCAGCCCACGGGCATGCACTGCCCATCAACGCACACATCCAGATCCTTGTCATTGCAACGAGTGCCGTCCACCACCTTCTCCTTCTGCCGGTAGTAGAAGCGCTCGCCCTTAGGCATGCAGTTCAGCTCGCAAGGATTGGGGGCATTCGTGTACGGCACCCACTCGTGGAAGATGCCATCGAACTTCTGGTCGTCGAAGCGGGAGCACTGCAGGGCCCGAAAGTCGGGATCCTCCTCGGGACAGTCCTGAGTGTTGCAGGAGTAGTAGCGACGATTGCCGCCACTGCATACTGCCTCGCCATAGTTGCTTTAATAAATTTATTTATTTAATTTATAATAGTTTATTTATATATTCTGTAAACTCACTCTCTGCGCAGACACTCTCGCGTCTGGTAGGACACGCCTCCACCGCAGGTCCTGGAACAGTCCGAGGGTGAGCTCCAGTCGGACCACTCATTGGGATCGTCACCTTCACCGCCAGGCGTCACGGAGCTTTCCGGCAGATACATATTTGCGCCATACTGTCGTTTCTGTCTTAGTCCGGGCTGCAAGGAAGGAGTTTCAGAGGATCAGGGCTAGGATCTCCCTGAATCAGCTTAATACTTACGAATCTACTCTGGGAGTCGTGGATGCCGGCCAGTACAATGAATGCTATCAAGGCAGTTGAGCTGGAAGGGAAACGGAGAGCTAAATTAATGAAAGCCAACCAGAGACATAGCCCAGCTCTATTCCCATTCATTAAAACCATGCAACCAGAGTCACGTGTTGACTTGTTGCACATATTTGTTGACTCCGTCGCATGCTTGGACAAACTCATTAGAGAAGCAACAGGCTGTTCTCCTCGAGAGGATGGGCGGGGGAGGCCTCGCCTCGCACTCGGGACAGACTGGGACAGACTTTCTCAAAAGACCAGGCCACAGCGCAGCGTCCAGCGAAGGGGCACAAACAAACTTTTGTGGGGCTTCGCGGCGGCAAGATGATGAACTTGTTTATGCTCGCCCGGCCAAAGCAAGCAAACATTGAACTTGTTTTTGCGACAGCGGTGGGTCTTGGGATGGCGGAAAGAATGGGACTTGGTCAAGTAACATTTGCAATGTCTTCTTTGGTAACAGTTTTTTATTATGCGCCGCCGCACGGACCATAAATATGCAATGCCACATAAACAAGACATAATTTAGCAGCGCTTCCTGCCGATTTGCCAAAAAGAAGGCACCAAGGAGACCAAGGCGAGCAAGGAGCCCGGAAAAATAATAAGTACCGAGCCAGGGAATATACGATTATGCCGCAGACAATCCGACGCCGCAGTCTGTGTGACTTTTACGGAGAGGGGGAACAGGACCTGCCCGAGGACAAGAGTTGCGTGAATATGTCAAAGGCGCTCAATGTTGCAGGCAACGCTGCATCCTTTGTTGGGGGCTTGCCAATTTAATTTCTGACGCTGCGTGCGGGGAGCTGCCTTCGCTTCGTTCCGCTTGGACGCCTCCGACTGATGGCCCGCTCCGCCTCCGGGTGTCCCTGATGTGGTCCTTGGTCCTTAGTCGGTCGCCTTGCCACAGCAGGCGTGCTGCTTATGACAGGGCGCCAAGTGTGGCCATAATTTTTATGCTTCTGTGTTGGCATTTTAATGCAATTTGAGCGCATTTCCCTTTTGAAACCAATGCCAGGACACCTATTGCTTTGGCAAGGACAACGGCAAACCGACAACGGCACACATTTCACAGTCCATTGAGCTCGCCGCTAGAGCAGGCGGGGCGGCGTCTCCCAGTCGCCTGCCTGCCTCCTCCAGCAGGCATTGCGTCATGCAAACAGGACAGCCAGCTCCGCGACCAGGACCAGCTCCATTAATTGGCCAGCTCCAAGGGAACTGCTGAGGCGGCAGAAACCGCAAGAGCTCAAGCAGGAGCGTACTCCATTCCTGATTTCAATTTTATACGCGACGACGACGACGGCAGCGGAGGCTGCTGATTACGCAAAATCATTCCGACCGGAGAAGTTCCGGGCCGAGGGGAAAAACATTGTTATTGCCACATGCGGCGGATGCCACGTGACACGCGGACAAACATCGAGTGAGTGAGTTACACATGTCATGTCGAACGCCACCGCAGAAATGTCAAACAAACAGAGGAAATGCTAAATTCGGCGGAAACTTTACGATAAATACCATGTACCAAAGTCTGGAGGCGAGGCCCTCCTCAGCCCCAAATCCCTGACCTCGTTCTCTGGCCCTGATATATGACCAGGATTTGGAATAGCTGCGAGATCAAAGCCAATTAGCGGGCAGGGGCCGCCTAAACAGTCTCTCTCCCAGCAGCTAGTCCATTGTTCATTGTTCAGGCCACATTACAATGGGTCGCTCTAAGCGGTGATAATATTTTTTAAGGGGCAATCGCTGCATACAAGCGGAGAGAGTGCTGGCAAGTGCTCCCTTATGCTCCCAGCAGCCGCCACAATTGCAGCCATTATCAGACAACTTGAACAAATGCAGCGTGGATGTGAATCCAGGCCGTAGATATATATATATACTCTTTTGGATACACTCTGGGATACACTTTCTCCAGTAGCTCCAAGTGGCTAGAAAATAGAAGATACGCATCCATGCCGAAGATATTTTCATGATCGTGTAATTGCATTCAAATGCCTGGCATGCAACAAGTGCATTCTAAGGGAGAGGCGGGTACACTCAAAAAACTTTTTAAATTATTTAGTTTTTTAGTATATATTCTGTACTAACCCTCCCAGCAACAAACTTTTATATTGATTTTACGAGCAACATAATTTTCGAGCCGCCTTGCTGATTACAAAGAAATTTATGATCATAAAAGACCCGAAAGTGAATACGTTTAAAATGTTATTCGTTTAAATAAATGTATTTAAAACTAAAGCAATCAAAAATTTATTACGCGGAAGATTAATAAACGATTGTTTTATTAAGTCCAATGATTTTTGTTGTCGAAACGTGTGTTGGATTTGCACTCCATGAAACGGTTGACAAGCGGCGGTCCATGAATTCTGAGATTCTAGGGTTGCATTCCGAGTTTAATTAATATTTTAGAATTCTAGGTAAAATGATTTATTATTTATAAGGTATATTAAATAATTAAGAAGAATTTTTAGGAAAAGAAAATCATAATTAGAAGATTATATTCAATTTCGGGAATACGTTTTTGATTTGAAATCAGAATCAAGCTCAAAATAAGAATAAGAGTGAAGGTCAAGTCGACTGTGACTAATTTAATTATTTTCTATTTAACAAGAACGCGTGTGACTTTACTTGAAATGTATTTGAGCTGAAGTGACCTAAAAACCATAAATATGAACATTGTAACATATCGTTCTTATAATTTTCTAACCCAGAATTTCCCAATGTAGTTTTTATTCATAAACGTTTACTAAAACAATAAGTTTTTCTTATAATAAATTAAAACAAATCTTTCTCTGTGTAGAATGTTGCAATGACCGTCGTAAATTAACGCGCCTGCTAATGAGCCGCAAGCGGAATCTACGAGTATCTGCGCCACTTACTCCACAAGTGCGTGCACTTAGCCGCCAAACTCAAGACCGAAAACAAATTACGGATAATTTTATGCCAAACAAAATGTAATCCCCAAGTTAACCCCAAAATAAGCTTAAAATCTAAACAACCGCCAGCCTCAGCACAAATAAATTCTGTCCAGATTTCACACCTGTCCATTGATACTTTGTGTGTGAGCTTCATTTGTTTATATGACTCATCCTCGAGGTCGATTCTGTGGAAGAACTATTCACTAACCACTGCTGACCAGCAAGGAGTGATTCCCCGAGCCTTTCCCATGCCAATTGATCAAGGCCCACAGCTTCCAAAGATGCACTTCCATCAGGCCAATCGAATGCCACAGCTGCCCCTTTGATGAGGAGGGCATGCCCATGGTTCCCAGCTCTGCCGCAGCTGCAACCATTTGACTTCTGCTGGCCCCCTTTCGCTTTTTATGTTGATTGTAAAAAAAAAAAAGGAAAAGGAATTTCTTGCTGCAAATGCAACTGATTTAATTGCTGCAACAGAAAGTGCGTACCCCACTTGCCGCGTTGCAGAATTGGATTGAGCATCTGGAGGCAGTATTTAAAGTTGTGGATAAGTTCCAAATGTGTGGCAGTAAAAGGAGCAGGCAAAGATAGCACATTAAAATTTATTTCAGATTTATATATTGAGTAATTTATTTGAATTTAGAGTAAAATCCCTTAATTAATAAACCCATTTTTAAGGCTTACAGCCAGTCCTAATCAGCCTCGTTTTATTTGGTTTGCGTTTTAAGCAGCAATTAGGCACGGATCCAGCTCATTAGTTGCAGGGATTAGTGCCTTATGCACACGCACACCTGCTCACGTTTGCTCAAATACAATTACATAGTCATACAATTATCGAAAGACAAACACAGACTAATGCAAAACGCCAAATTGTGGCTGAGGTGTGGCCAGGTAAAGGCCCATGTTGGTGTTGCTGTTGCTGCCTCTGCTCCTGCCGATGCTGTGGCTGCTGATGATGATGATGACTCTATGCCGGAGGAGCAACGTCGGCAACGACATTTGTTGCAACGGAAGTAAATGTTTGCATTGTTGAAATTTTAATTGCATTTGCATAAAGCAACGCACACACAGGGAAGGGGAGCAGCATCCACAGATCTCCTCTCTTGCAGCAAACCCTCCTACCCGCTCCCAGTGGCAAGTTGCTGCTGCCATTTTGACTGGCAGCCAAACACTTGCACAGCCCGGCCGAGCAATTATCAATTTCCAAATTAATTTAACTTAATTGAGTAGTGAAAATAATAAACACACGCATGGAGGGAGTGCCTTTGCCCCCGAGTGTTTACCAAATGCAGACTGCCTGTGAGATTATGCAACATTCTGGCTTTGCTTACAGAGTTGCAGTGCTTTTGGGGCCAAAAGGCACAACAAAGTTGGCTCAAATGCTGCCTAATGAAATATTTGCCACGCGCTTCGGCCAAAATGAGCAAACAGAATGCACAACCAGGCGAAGACAGAGGCCGAGGTGGCTAGAAAGGGAAATAGTTTCACTGCGTTTCACTTGGCCAACTTACTGACCCATAAATTTCACTGGCCGTCAGGCGACGGCAACTAAGTGTTCGGCTTGTAAACAAATTTTTACGGCCCATGGTGCAGCAGCAGCAGCAGCAACATCGGGAGTCGGGCTGCCACAGCTAATTAGAGGCATCATAATGCCGCTGTCGCGATTCCGCACACACACAGCATCCCGACCCAAAGAGCCACCTCCTCCTACCCAGCCAAACATTGGCAATTTTCTATTTGCCCAACTCATTCGGTTCGAGATTTGCAACAAGCTGCTTGACTTGGAGTTGTATTCACTTACGGCTAATAGCACTCGAGCGGGCCCAGAAACATCAACTTTTGCACTCCCTCGAACTTTGCACTCACCTGAGAGCAGGTGGGAGAGTTATTAATCAGGTCTCTGTGTAAACATTTTAGCGCCCAGTTGTGATAAAAACGAGCGAGATATTATACAAAAAATCGCTCACAGGATGCCAAATTCGCTTTCAGCGCATAATTAACCAGCAACTATTCGGCTGTCTAATAAAGCGAATGCGAATAAAAGAAAAAACCCGGAAAAGTAAATAAGACTCGCAGAATTTTTTCCTCCGCATGAATGCTATTCTGGGAAAGGCTGCTTTTTATAGAAATTAAGTTATGTTGGATCATAATTTCAGAGCTGCCAACTAGGGAAAAGAACTCGGATACATTTGTAATAAACCGAATAATTTATAAACAAATTATAATAGAAATATCTGACGTAATTTCTACAACTTGTCGGAATCTAAGGCAAACAATGACCAGGCTCTGTTAGATCTGACGCACACAAATTTCGGTTATTTATAATAGCCTTCCAAATGAAATGGTAACCCGGCCAATTGCTTTAAATTGTATCTTGTCAGCAAGTACCTGACGGATAAAATGTGGAGCAGACATTGATTTATAGCGCAATTACGGGTGCGTTCATTGTTTCAGAGGCAGTATCTTCTCTGGAATTTCTGCCGCCTACCGCCTGTTGCTCTTTTGGCAGTTAAGAAGCTGTGATGTCAAGTTCAGCAAAGGGATACGAGTGTCCTGCGCCCCTGACCCTTTAAGGGCCCTCGATTTCGACTGCACTTCGTTCATTTGCTGTCATCAAGATGCGCATCACGTTCCCAAGAACACCCCGGCAACCGATCGTCGTCGTCGTCCGTCAAAACATTTTTATGGGTTTTATTTTTTTGGTCGTTTGGTTTGGCCTGGCTGGCGGCAAATATTTCACTTGTTGCTGCTATACAGGGAGAGAAATTAATTGGAAATCATGGAGTATTTTTTAATCAGAAAATATTCCAGCCTTGGCTTAAGGTTTTATAGATTTTTGGGGACTTTCCACTGGAGTTCTAATGGTGATATTATTTTAGGCATCCTTATCAGGACTTTAATATTTAAAATAAGGTAAATTGTATCTTTAAGATGTATGACAACTTCAATATTAGCTTAATTCCTAAAATTAAATAAGTCACGTTTTAAAGTCTAAACTATGGCAAAAGCTTCTCCAAATTTTAGGAGCATGTTAAACTTAAGATGTTTTCCTAATGATGTTTAAGTACTCTTTTCTGTAACTTGTTAACAAACCAGAGATAAATTGTATCTTTAAAATGTATCTACCAGTTTCTTTGTGTGCTTATGCCCCTCTCCTTTAGGTTTCACATCCCATCTCTCCCTCTCCCTTCTTGTGGCTCCCCGAATTCAGGCAGAACTTTTTAGGCACATTTAACTGCATGTGACGCATCGTTTGGTTCCTCCTTGTTGGATCTGCAGAATTTTTGGATATTCTCGCAGCCATGCCACGGTTGTTGCTGCTTGTATTATTCTTTTTTCGGAGTTTTGTATCTTACTCTCTGCCTCTGCAATTTTGAGGCGGCATATTTTGGGGCATCCTTTTTATCTTCCGCGTTGGCAGGGTGCATCGACCCCGTCTGCGGCTGATCGATCCGTATCTATGTATATCTGTGGCACTGCCCGGGTATTTGCCCCTTTTCGCATTTATTTATGATTTAGCGCTGGACTATGGCACAATTAATCACCGCCCCGTCGTCGTCGTCGGCAGCTTTGGTTAATTAAGCATAAGACATTAAGTCATGGGAACGCGATGTGCGAGAGGCAAATATTGCAGATATTAACCCTGCTGCCACAGGGGGTCCGTTCTGCGATCCGATCCGCAGCACATGTGGCCAATGCAGCGTGCAACATTGCCGCCATGAACTTGGGAGGTAATTGAGCCGTGGAAGGACTGCATCCACGAAACAAGGAATGCGTTTGTCCAAAGGGGCAAACACTGGGCATAATTTGCCGCTCATTTGCCGCATCATCCGATATTCTCGAGAAAAATAAATCCAGCCCCATCCCCGTCCAGACACATTTCCGGGGGATTTTCCCCCAGCCAAGCACCAGAATGTGCATATTCTGCACACACACTCTGTGCTTTGGGCACCCACTTGGTTAGATCAACATTTGGCTTTCCGACTTATTTATAGCCATTAAGGATCAATTATGCAATGCCCGTGTTTATAACCGACTCGTGTGCATGATTTTCCCATTTTCCGTAAGAAGTGGATACAGTGGCTAGTGGCTAGTTCTGGTTTCAAGGCAACACGCTCTGCGTGTATCATTTCCCAAGCATAAATTTTCAAAAATTCACTGTTTACACTCGCCCAGATCACACTCAATAAACAAATTGGCCCAGCAACTATGTTAGTGTTATTGTTATTTTTCTAGCTGCAACCACATTTTCCTGCCTAAGGTTGTTGTTGCTGGTCCAAATTTAGTGTTTTCCGCAGAATATTATACTTGAAACATAACAAACAAGTGTGGTTAAAAGTTGATCGGGAAAAGGTAAGGTCTTATATTTAGATTGGGCAATCTTATTGAATACACAAGACCCCATTTTTCTTGATTTCTTTTGGATTTCCAAGAAAGACTGATGCGCTGTTCGAATTCTTCTCAGATCGACGTCCAGCCTCTGCCGGAGTCAAGTTCAAAGACGTCACGAGTCACAAAGTTTGGCTTAATGTAAGCTTCATTGCGGCCACTTAATGGCCACACACACAAAGATACAGATACCAAGATATTACCCACAAGATACTCGCGTTAAAACGTTTAGTTTGTACCATTAAACTACAGACATAATGATGTCCATAGGTATCTCAGGTATCTGAGTGTTGACCCGTCTGGACCTGGGCGGGACTGAGTTATTTGCCTGCCGCCTGTTGGATACCCTTCAAGTTGATTTTCCATTATTAAATTCGCTTTTTTATCATTGAATATTTTTACGAAATTCTCAAGAACTTTTCCATTAAAAATCACAGAAATTGTGTTAAGAAAAACTACGATTTCCTGCGAATTCTGATTAAGCACAGATACCAGGCACATGTCCCCAAAAACTTTGGCTAACGGGTCATGTGTTGGCCATATTTTATTATTCGTAGACAGAACAAAGCTAAGATATTTGACAACGCGCAGTGAAACGGGGAGAGATTTTCGTTTTCAAGTGCCTAACGCACAATTTTTGCGAAAAACTTAAAAAAAAAAAACGAAGACTTGACGAATGGATGCGCTAACTGCCAGTTGGGCAGCCAGGGAACAAGTTTCTGGCCCCTTTTTACGAGACGGCGACTTTATGGCTTTGGCTTGCCCAAAAATAAAACGCACGCAACGCCGCTGCGGTCAATGGGCTGGAGATTCTGGCCAAGAGATAGGTCCAGCATGTGCGTGAGAGCCACCGGGGAGGTACTACCTCTGCTGTTGCTGTCAACTTTGAACCGCCCTGACTGGTATCTGTGGCCGCGTCTTCATCGGAGAAGCACTTCCTCCGGCGGAGAGGAGGGCACTTCAAAGCGCACGCACTTCACCTACGCTGGGCAGCCAGCTTTCGAACGCAACTCTTTGGGATAAATATTTACATTTCTATTTGAAAATTTGATTTGGTTTCCATTTTTCTATCTTTTTCGGTTTTTTGGGGAATCGCACACACATTTGAAGAGCCAACAAAGGCGGCGGCGGAGACCTGTCGACGAGTTGCAGGTGAGGTAATGGCACGATTTCTGGGCCACCGTTTGAAGTAATCGTGCTGCCGGAAATTGAGATGTTAAAAGGGGCAGTTGATTGAGCTAGCTGCTGGCCATTACCAAGAAAAATTAGCCAACTAATGCTGCTGATTTTTCCCTGACTGAATTAATTATATTTATTGAAATTCCCCTTGGCCAGGATCTGACTCTGAAATAACCATCACTTTTCATACAACTTGCGGGCTTAATTGCTAATGGAAATATGTATTTTGCCAGGACGATGCCAATCAGGGCGCACCCACTGGCACCCACATTAAGGGGACTTTGAAAATGCTTTGAAAAATGTTGCAATTTTCATTAACAAACTTCAATTAAGTTGGCAATGTAATTTGGCATGCAAACAGAATGCTGGCCAGGATAATGGCAGTCGCGCAGTGTCAACATCGGAGCGGAGCAGAGCGCCTGTTGCACAGTCAGCACGTAGCCAGGACATTGGCAGCAGCAGCACCTCCGCCCACATCCGCACAGCCGCACATGTGGACAGGACCCTCTCCGAGGACGAGAACGAAGAGCAGCAGAAGCAGCCAGTCGGGAGCCGTGTCAAGTGTTTGCGCATGTAGTTCAAACGGAATTAAAATTCCCATTGACACAGTAATTTGCTGGCTACACAAAGGGAATCAATTTCAGGGATTGCAGCCCCACATCCATCGCGTTCGAATGGATACATGTTTGTCGGATGCTTACCACAACCGCCTCGATAAATCCATTTTTGCGGCTCCTTGGTGTCGCCACTCGCTCTCACTGGCTCTGTCTCGTTTGGCGGCGTTATATCGCGGCTATAATCTGGCAAATATTTGTATCGAACACACAGGCACTCGAGAATCCCCACTTGAGTTTTAATTATTTGGAACACTTGTCACTTGATGGCTGGACACTTTGCGCCTGCGCATTGCCGCAGGACGTTCGCGTAACGGTCACGTATGGGTTAGGGTCCTCGCAAGGAAGTCGTCGACGAACTCGTTCTTCTTCTCGATCGACACACACCCGCAGGGTTAGAGCGCACGCCAGCAACTGATCGAGTCGGAGCGTATACGATCGCTCTAATTCTGTTCCACTGCCAGCAGAAGCAGCAGCAGCAGCACAGCAGCAGCAACAACAGTGGAAGCAACAGCTATGGATCGGCAGCAGCAGCGACAGCAGCAGAGACGATAGCTGTGGCTAAAGCCAAAGCGATAGCGCCACAAAGGACGGCTTCCGCCCCTCTAATCGCACCCGAATTGAAGGGGTTCCAAGCTGGGCTTCTGCGGCTGTGGCAACTCTTGGTTGTTGCTGTGGGGCTTAGGCGATGTCTTCTATATACCCCATAAATCTGGCGAGTTTATGGGCCCTGCTATGTGACATCCGAGATCTGAGATCCTTTGCCAACCGGCCTCCACTGGGCACTGCAGACGAATGCGGTTTCTGCACTCTCTTCGTCGCTCAGCGATCGCTGGCTGCAACTGGTTCTCCATCAACTCTCGCTGATCTCCATGCCCTGCACGTGTGCGAAGATGCAAAGTGATTTACTGGCCCCCTCCTCCCCTTCAAGATCTGTCGGCGGTACTAATGAGCCGCCGCTACCAACACATGGCGACCCTGATCCTTGGCGATCCTTTGGGCTAATTGCTGGCAACATGTGTTTGCTGGCGATGTGTTTACTCTGATTTCCTCCCAGGCATCCGATCCGAACCATCTCATGGTGGTATAATTGCAGTCTGGCATTGCTCCGAGCGTCATTGCCGCTGGATATCAGTTGGCCCCGCGGCATCGATTTCATGAAATTCAAAGAGTAGTTCATTCATGAAATGCTCAAAAGTCTGAACGATGATTTCCGCATTCCACATGCCTGAATAAAAACTATATATAGATATATATATCTTAGAACCCAATCTCAACCACAAGTATTTCCGCCGAAAATGTAAGCTGATAAAGTCCCAAATTCGAGAAGCTCAAGAAAGGCGGTTTGAATTTAAATAGGCAGCATAAGCTTAAGAATCGGTTATATAACTCTGCCGACGTTACATTCTATTTTTACAACCGCCGGACTTATCGGCACTTGGCCAGGGAAAGTCGCCCTCCTCCAGTTAGCTAATAAGTAGCTACGCAAAAAATATACAACAGAATATTTATCCATCCACATTTCAAGGCGAGTCACTAGAACGATTAGCCATATATGGAACGCACTTGATATTATATAAATTTTGCACACTCATATATGTATATGTATAAATGGAGTACAGGGCGTGAAATATAAAAAAGGCATTCCATTCATAAAATGTAGGACTAGGCTCTAATTGGCTGCGGCTCAGCGGAAGCCAGGCTATCTGCAAGAAGTCGCTCTGGTCTGCCTCCAATTAGCATAGCGCTGACCCATTTTAAGCGCAGCTTCCGTCATGGGGATAGCCAGGGGCGCTGGGTGCTTCTCCCACTGTCGCTTTCCCTTATCGCGGCCAGTTCCGCCGCCCGAATCGCTGCTGTATCGGTATCCTAAGCGCTAAGCATGTGGGTGAAGGGTGGCAGTGGGATCAACAGGAAGTCGGATAGTGGTTTGTTTTATATAAACAGTAAGTATTTAATAAAAAACTATAGATACAATATACAAAGGCGATAACGGAGGCAGAGAGGCAGTTGTTCAAACTAGAAACCTGGATCCCAGTCCGTTTGCTGGGCCTCCATGTGCGTGGTGTAGCACTGCAGGATGTCACCGGGCTGGGGCAGCACTTTGGTGTCTCTAAAGCGCAGTCCACACTCCACATCCTTCTTTATTGTGTCCACCTCGTTTTTAAGGTGCCTCATGGACTCCAGGGGACCATCGTAGACGGTTTCTCCATCACGCAGCAAGCGGAACTTCTGGGCCTTCTTCAGCAATCCCTTGGTGCAGCGACAGCCGGCCACCGGCACCTCCTTGCGTCCCTCGTTGATGATAAAGTTCTGGAGAACATTAGCCTCGCCCAGCACCTCCTCCACTTCCACGGGCGGCAGCTTGCTACTCAGCTGCTCCTTTAGGTCATCGATCAGGCGGTAGATGATATTGTAGCTCCGCACATTCACATCTTTGGCAGCCTTAGGCTGTGGAACCTCCACCGCAAAAGCATAGATAATGGCATCAAAGGCCTTAGCCAACTCGAGATCGCCCTCGGTCACGTTGCCCACGCCATAGTGCACAATGTCTAGGCGGCAGCTGTCGTTGCTGCTATACGTCTCGAGGACATCCAGAATGGCCTCTACCGAGCCATGGACATCGCCCTTGATAATGACACTGACCCTTGGCTTGCCGTCGTTCTCGTCTAGCTGCTTGACCCGCTGTCCACCGCGCACCCGAAAGCGTCCTGCCAGACGACGTGCCTCTCGCTCCGCCCGGTACTTGGCCTGGTGCTCCTCCTCTTTCCTGCGGATATCATCGCTGCTAGACTCGACCTTCTCGCGCTGAGCTTCGTGCTCACGAAACTTGAGCACGGCATGGGCTCTTTTTTCCGTTTCCACCTCGAGTATGAGATCGCCAGCCAGTGGCAGTTCCCGCCAGCCGAGGATCTCAACGGGAGTGCCCGGCGGTGCTTCGGTCAGCGGCTGGCCATTGTGATCGAAGAGACCGCGCACCTTGGCATGCGACAAGCCACTCAACAGCACGGAACCTTTGCGGAGAGTGCCGCGAGAGACGATGGCCGTGGAGAGCTTTCCGCGTCGCGGATCGGTCTTGGACTCTACAACTATTCCCTCCACCAGTCCTGTGGGATCGGACCTGAGTCCCATCAAGGTGGCCTGGGTGCTGACTGCCTCGGCCAGTAGCTGCAGGTTGGTGCCCTTCAAGGCAGAGATTGGTATTACCTGGACATCGCCACCATGCTCCTCGAGAGCAAGACCCATTTGGGCCAGCTCACGCTTGCTCTTTTCCTGCAAAAAGATTTAGTTTTATATTTTTTTCTACTTTAAAAAATATGCCTTACAATATTCGCCTCGGGCTTGTCGATCTTGTTGAGCGCCACAATGATGGGCACCTGAGCCTCCTTGGCCAGCTGGATGACCTCTCTCGTTTGCGCCATGACACCATCCTCGGCGGCCACCACCAGGACAATAATATCCGTAGCCACGGCACCACGAGCTCTCATCGCGCTAAAGGCGGCGTGTCCTGGGGTGTCCAGGAAAGTGACCCGCTCGCCGTTCTCCAGGGTTACAGTGAAAGCGCCTATGTGCTGGGTTATGCCACCCGCCTCGCCGCCAGCCACATCTGCTCCGCGCAGGGAATCCAAGAGCGTGGTCTTGCCATGATCCACGTGACCCATCACAGTGACCACAGGAGGGCGCGGTTGGAGTAACTCTGGCGGGGCAGGAGGTCGAGGGGCCGCATCGCGCTCCCGCTGATCATCCTCGTTGGCCGTCTCAGGGGTGGCTACCACGCGGGTCTTGGCCCCCAGCTTTTTGGCTATTTCCTGGATGATCTTGAGGTCGGACAGCTTGGCGGAAGCCTCTATGTTGTCGGCGCCTTTGACATACAGCATGGCCTCCTGGATGTCATCTGGGAAGGAGAAAATAACCCTCAATAGGGTATTTAATAGGAGTAGAAAGGCTTACCCAAAGGTCTCTCCAGCTCCTTGGCCAATTGGGCCACGCTCATGTGCCGCCAGATATCCGAGGCCACTTCCTGCGCCTTCTTGGGGGAGTACTCTATGATTCTGGGGGATTTCTACATAGATTAGTGAGTGTGTCCTCTAGGGGGAGGCGGGATAATGGGAGATGCTCCATTTGCCCTGCTCTGGGTCCAGTGCATTTCAAACCCACCTTCTCCTCGGCTGTTTTCCGGCGTTTCAAGCGCGCTGCGCTCACATGGAAGTCTCGCCATGTCACCGGCGGCTGTTGGCAGTGCGTGACAGCTCGGCAGGAGTGCAGGGTATGCGTCAGTCGACTCAGATAACAGATTCTAAGCATTTTGTGTTGATTATTTTCAATTTTTCATTGATATTTAAAATTTGTAGTTCTTTATCGCGTAACAGCTGCTAGTGTGACCAGATTTTTTTAAATGAAAAAGTCTGGTACTTTTGGTCGCTCGGACCGAAAAGTCTGGCAACGCTGGTAGCTCGTATAACAGACAGAGCGCCCAGCGTTGCCAGACTTTTCGGCCCGAGCGACCATAAGTACCAGATCGTCAGTGAACGAGCGAAAAGCAGTAATTTTGAGTACAACGGATGACACATAGATGGCGATGCAAGCGCCTCACTAGGGTCTGCTTTGTCGAACTGCTTGCGAACTGCTTGCGAACTGCTTACTTTACACTGGGAGAATAAATTAATTGGCATAGCGACATAAGTCCGCGCGACATATCTACGCCGAACTACAAACGACATATCTCCGCGCGGAGTTATGTCGTTTGTAGTTCGGCGGAGATATGTCGCTTTCAAGCTACATAACGTCTCCTATTTTCACGGTTAAAATTTAACATAAATAAAATAATATAATTACATATATATT
>JAEIII010039016.1:3367-31763 GCA_018905755.1 Drosophila ohnishii | reverse complement strand
TATATTTTATATACTTACAAAAAAAGTATTTGCTGTTGGCTTTTTAAGGTTTCCGAGTTTCAGTTTAATATTTTCATTTTAAAAATTATAACTTTTTAAGCTTTGATCTGTCAAAAAAAATTAATAAAAAAATATTATGACAAGCTGCAAGGGTATAAAAACTTTGCCTTCCCAAATTAAGCTTACTTTTTTGTTTTATTTATTTTTTTTAACATTTTAACGAACTTCTTTATTAAGAGCTAGGGATTTTCTTGTATTTCCCAAAAACAATTTTTCCCAGATTATTAAATAATAAAATGTTCCACCTCAAATATATAGATAAAGATGTGCAAAAAAATGCAAAATACATTTTATATTTACGAAAAGAGCATTTGCAGTTGGCTTTTTCTGGTTTCGAGTTTCAGTTTTAATATTTTCATATTTATGGCTGGCAATGTTTTGTCGCCATTTCACGCACACACACACACACACACACACACACACACAGGGGCTTCCCCTGTTTGGAATTTTCAGTGTTTTCACGCCCATTTTCCAGTGGCCTCTCACTCGTTTTTCAGTTTTGCACTTTTGCAGTTTATGCAATTTCAGTTTTCGCGTTCGCTTGTTGTTTTCCACTCCGTTTTTGTTGTCTGACCGCAGTGTGGCATTGTTGTTCTTGTTGCAGTTGCAGTTGTAGTTGCAATATTGTTGTTGTTTTGTTAGTTGCCCCGATTATTTTTATTTGCACTTGTTTATGCTGCAATTTTTATAATAAACGCCATCGTGTCCGCGTCCTGACAAGTTTGCAGCCTGATTTTCCGCGGCCCAGCCTCGATCCGTCTGCGGTTTTTATCACTAATGCGCTCTGTTTCGATGTGTGTAAAAACATTATGAATATAAGATTTAAATTTATATAAATATGGCTATATGCTGCAGTGTATATTCAAGGCAAAAAAATTCCTGAAATTAAATCATGAGCCTGATGAACTGTCTCGGTTGAGTTTTGCCGCTTTTAATTCGGTTTTTGTTTCATTTTTTTTTTTGTGTATTTCAAATGTTTCTCTTTCGTTTTTGTTGCCACTTCAATTGGTAATAATTGCAGACAAAAAAAAATATATATATATATTTTTATTTGTGAAAAGTTTTCCACTGCAAACGCTGGTTGAAAGTTTCCTTCAGATTGTAGCCAAGTTTCCAAAGGCCTTCAAATTACAATTTTTATTTTTTGATCGGATTTAAGTAGGAAATCTGAGGCTTAAATTGTTTTCATTTCAATTAAAAATTCATGCAGACTGAGAATAAAGTGCAGTAAAGATATTTGAATTTTCGGAATTGAATCTTTAATCCCAGTTTTTGTGTTTGAAATATTTTTGGGGCAGAGGTTGAGCTACTTGAACGTTAATTTGTTTCCACTTGCAACTGTTTTGTGCAAATATATTTATGTTTTCCCTTCCCCTTCTCCTTGCCTTTCCCTTTCCCTTTAATTTTTGTTGTTCTTCTGTTTGAAGTGGGTGTTTTTTTGGTGTGCAACAAAATGCATTAACTCAGCTAAAGTTGTCCAAGAACATCCTGCCACACGTCCTTTTGTCCCAGCATCCCGGCTCCGGAGTCCTTTTGTCCCAGCAGACTCTGCTTTTTGTCCCTGTCCGCTTGATCCTTCGTCCCTTTTCTCTGTTTGTGGCAAGTGTCGGTGCGTTTTTGTTGCGGTTCTGGGATTCGACTCCGCATCCTATCTATATGTGTGGTTGTATGTGTATCCGGGAGTCACTGCTTGACAGCAGTGTGTGTTCGAGTGTAAGTGTGTGTGTGTTGTGTTGTGTGTGTGTGTGTGTGTGTGTGCCTGCCAAAATCCTTTTAAACTTGCCTCGCAAAACATTTTACATTCGATGACGTTTTCATTGCAAGATGCAACGTCAACAATAAACACAAACACACTGAGAGAAAAGTCGAAAGGAATGTGTATATGGAATCTGTTGGATAGCCCAGAATAATCCTTGTTAAATTCTTCTACTTAAAATACAGGATATAGAATCCTTTATTCTCTTTTATTTTATAAAATAAACAAAACCTTAGACCGTCAAAGAATGTTAATTATTGGCTCAACCTTAGCCGCAATTTTTAATTTTAAATATTCAAATTCACATTAATTGTTACTCGATATTTTCCCCAGCGCATGCCTTCCAAACCGGCAGCAAATTCCTCTGGAAAATCAAATTTGCTACCAAAAAAAAAAAGCAAGGGGAAAAATAGTAGAAAGCAGAAAGAAATCGGCTGAAAAAGAAAGTAAAGTCCACTGCATGGCTCTGACCAGAATTGAGTGAGTGCGGCTCCTCACCAGTGAGGTCCTTGCGGGCCTCATCCCTTCGATCCCTGTGTTGGGCATATTTCACTTACCGGAACTGCAGAGCAGAACGATTGCTGAGCAAGCGATAAATCCTGCCGTGGAGCAGCAGAATGTGTGTCCTGGCGGCATCGCTGTCTCTCTATTTGGGGTCTAGCTTTTGGAAGTGGATCTGAAGGAGTCACTTTTCTATATATTTTTTACTCTTTGAATTTTGTGATTTGAATTTTCTCTGCGTTGCGTTTTTTGGGTTTTTTGCTGGTGGGTTGGATTGCGCACACAAAAAATCTGCTGTTAGATCTGGCACTTGAGTCTCGAATCGGTCAGTTTGGGGCTCGGCTTCAGTTTCAGTTTCAGTTTCGATTTCAGTTTCAGTTTCAGTTTCATCTTAATTTCCATCTTCATCGCTCAACTGATGCTGCTGGGCCAACGGCCCGCCGCCCCCGCCGCCTCTTTGCATATATGCAAATTTTAATTTCCGCTACTGGCATCCTTCATTTCCGTCCTTCAAGCGTTCTCTCTTCCCCCTCACACGGCTCCTTTTACCGCCCTATCGCTGTCTCCACACTTTGCACTCGAAAAAAATGTTGAAAATAAGAAGAACTAGCCGATGACCGAGAATATTTCGCGCTTTTTCGAGTATCGCCAGAACGCAGTTGCAAGGGGCACGCGTCCGCCTGTGCCTGATGCCGAATTGAAACTGAACCGAACTGTCAGTGGCATCAGCGCCAAAGGATATGCAACGTCCTGTCGGCAGGCGCGCAGCAGCAGCAGCACTTGCCGCCGCAGCAGCAGTAGCAGCAGCAGCAGCAGGAGCAGCAACAACACCGCCTTCGTAGTCGCTGGCCGAATGAACATTCGGCTTGCGGGCTGTGTTTCGGGGGCAAGGACGAAGCCACACGAAGGCCCCTCGAAGGCCAACGAAGTCTGCTAGCCGAGGGCACACGATTAGGAGTTGAAATTAGGAAATACTGGGTCTGGCCACGAGTCCTAGTGGGAACACTGTGAAGGAAGGAATTCGCAGAAATACCGGTGAATATAGTGAATAGGAACACCCCATTGAATATAATAAGAAAAACCCAAGAAAATCCAACAGAAAACAGGGAACAGGGAACAGAATAGAAGAAAAGAACAGAATTCATAATTAAATAATATTAATAGTTAGATTAGTTGTACCGATAGAATACTTCTGGTCTGAGTTCAAGAAAATCCTTTTAGATTTTTGGTGCGTATTAAAGTAGAAGGTTAATAAATAAATAATATTTTAATAATAATAAATAAATAAATATAATTACACAACAGTTGAACCAATTTTTAAACAATATCAAAAACTATAATGCATTGGTTTAGGGACAAGTGTCACTAGGTACTCCCGTGGCGTTCTTATTTTTTAAATTTTTCCCCAATTTTTTATCAAGTTTTTGATCACAAATTTTATCTACAAAATTAGGTTGAAAAAAAAGTAATAAAATTTAAAATTAATAAAAGCTCGACGTGAGATTTAGTTAAATATATTTCAAATTTCAAACAGTAGATTGTGGAGCGCGCTATAAATTTTGTGATACTCGTTCATTGAACACCAAACGACCTACGTTTCAGTACGCATAACTTTGTTACTTTTGCGATAATCGATGTACAACTTTGACACAACATTCTTAAGATATTAAGTCTTTATATATAAAAATTAAATGAATTACCCTAAGATTAATAAAAGGAACACAAACATATTTTCTTCACAACCCTTTTTTTTGGCTTAGTTATAATAGATTTAAATTGTAACCTGCAAGGGTACACAAGCTTTGGCTGGCCAAAGTTAGCTTTCTGTCTTGTTGTTGTTAAAACTAAACAAAATTATTTGATAAAATAATATATTATTTTTAGATATATTTATACTATAATAACCAAATAAAATGTAGGATTTGCAGCTTCAGGTTTGCCATATCTACTTTTATTTTAAAGTAAACAAATTATGTCAATGCTGATATTCTATTAAGTTTTGATATTCAGCAAGATTTTAATCTTCTCCAAGGGTTCCCTATTTTCTTGAATATATATTTAGTGCCTAGGATATTTATTTTACAGGCATATAAATAGAGTAAGGATAGTAATACAGTTTTTAAAGTATTTATATGCAACATAATTTCCCTAAGAAATGTTAGTTATTAATTATTATAAGCAAAGTGTTCGCTAGACTGTTCCCAGGGATGTCTCTTATACAAGGACTCCTCTCTTCTATTATGTCGCGTGGCTTCGTTGGCGCTGAGGTCGTGGCAAAGGACACGAGGTGCTGGCGTCGCTGCCGACGCCTGCGCGACTTTGGGACGACGAGTGGCAAGGATCCGGCGAATTACAGCGCTTGGTAGCCACGTGCAAGGAGCGCGCTGTGTTGTCCTGATTGTCCTGGGTTATGGTTGTGGCTTTTTTTCTCCCTTTTTATTATTATTTTTTTTTTTTTGTAGATTTTTTGTTGTTGCTGTTTAGTTCTATTTTTTGTTATCCTGGCGCTTCCTTTGCACTGCTGCTGTAGTCCTGCTGGCAATCAGCGAAACGTTACGTGCGTTGCCTGCTTTTTGTGCTCCAGGACAGGGGCCGAGGGGGCCGAAGGGGGCCGAAGGGGGGCACCTTATCAGTGGCGAAGAAGAAGAAGGCGAGGTCTCGTCCTCGGAGTCCTTCGTCCTGTGCCGTTCGGCGGGAGTCGTCGTTTCTTCTTCAGCTTGATATAAATTCTTATTGGCGCATTACAAATTGTCGTCCTGTGTGTGTGTGTGTGTGGGAGGGCGCACATAATGTAATCGCCTTACATAACAAGGATATGGGGTACAGGACATAAGGACATAAGGCATAAGCAATTTTTCGTCAGACAGCACAGATTTGGGCCTTTGTTTTGCCAGTAATTAGATTTTCACCTCATTTGCATACAAATGAGAGCGAGTGTCGAGTCGATGAATCGCAAATCAGGACGGGAATCGACGAGTGCGCATAAATTAGCGGAAAATAATATATATATATATATTTAGAGGAGGGGGGATTGAATAACATATTAATGTGCGGGCTAAACGCTTACACAGTATCCATTTTAAAACCCAAATCGAATCGCATCGACAGCGACTAATCCATAAACTCGCTCTCACCGCGTAATTCAATTCAAATGTCTCGCTGCATTATTAACGGCATTTCAATCAAAGTCACTCGACGGTAGTTGGCCCAAACACCTCTCCCCCCGCCCCCCATTGCGTGGGAAGCCAATTCACTTGACATTGCAATTGAATGCGAAGGCAGCCCCACAAGAGCAGCTAATGGCAACAATAACGAAAATCGAACAAAAAGCCCACATAGCCCTTTAAATACTCTGTTTTTGATCACAGATATTTTGGGTATATTTAATTTTAAGTCGTTCTTTTTTATTATTATTTAAAGGAAAGTTAATAGAATATATGTAAACCTTGGACAAAAGTTTTTTATTTTTTTAAATGTGTGTTCTGTTGTTTTATTTATTAACCATTGCTAACTAAAAAAATATTCAGAGGTGCGGCAGAAATCAGAAGGGTTTTTAAATATCTTCAAAAGATGTCTAATAATATGCCATTATTTGCTATTATTACTTACACAGAATTTAAAAAATGAGTAATTAATTTTATTATATTTTTTAGCTAACAGTAACTAAAAAATAAGCATAGGGTGCTAAAGAAACCTTGCAAAAAAACTTTAAAAATATGATAAAAACATTTTTATTCTAAATTTGTCACCTAACAAATTGTATTGCATATTTGTAGACACATTTTTAAGAGATTAAAAACCCTTAGTGATATATGGAAACCTTAAGATGGACCCTTCGAGTAGGGAACAAGAAAATTTCCCTTTTAGTTTCTTGTTTTATTTTTTGGCCTTCTTAGAAATTTCTTTTTTTAAAGAAAAACTAGGCTATAGATTAGCCTGACTTCTGAATTCTTCGTAAAGATTATCCGCAGTGTGCTGCAGCATGTTATAATTATTTATATATTTATTAAAATTTTGTAATTTTTATTAATAAATATTTTTCTTTTTAAATTCAGGGATCACAATTGGCATGCTTTTTGCCTGATGCTCATGTAATTGGCAGGCGTGCGGTATTGATTAAGGCCGTGAGCGCCAAAAAGTATGCAACGTATTTCTGAGTGCGCCACAAACACATACAAACTGACAGCTACACGAACGCATACAGACACACACACACACACACATTCACAATCGCACATTCGCACATTGCAATTGCAGGCAATGCAATTGAATTCGTGGCAGTTTTAATGTAATTAGTTTTTACACCTTGCCAAACCGACACGGAGAATTGAATGTGAGTGGGTGTGGGTGTGGGTGTGGGTGGCAGCGATAATGGGTGGCTGGGTGGCTGGGTGGCTCGGCTCGTTCGCAGACACTGCGCATTTTCTAATTAAAAACGCCAACGGCAATTGCCATTGGCCTGCGTGCCCAGGAGCAGCATCCTCATCGCCATTGCCATTTCCGTGTAGAATCAGCAAATGTCCCTGCTCCTTGACCCCTGCCCTGCCCTGCCCCCACCCACCGTTCGCCCTTATTTTCCACCTCATTTCAACGCCCGCACGCCCCCCGGCGACAGCAGGAACTGCGGCTAATTGGCAACAAGACAAATCGCTGTGGCAATTTGCTGAGAATTATGCGACAAGATCAATTTGGCCATCGAATTGGATGCGAACGGGCAGGTTCAAGGTCTGCGATTGTTGTAAATTCTCACCAATCCAAGCTAAATAAAAAATAAATAACTAAAGCTGGGGAAATTTGGGCCGAAAAAAATAGAAAATAGAAAATAGAAAAGGAAAGGGAAGGTACTAAAGCAGAAGCCTTACAGGTTTTTACGGCATTTTCGGTTTACGCCTTTCGCGCGCACGGGGTGTGATTTGAAATTAATATAACTAAAAGGTTTTATGGCGCCGCATTCAATCGGCTTGGTGTGGTTGTGTATCTGATGGATACCTCTGGCCTGCCACGTTCCCTGTTTCTCTTTATGACTCTGCAGCTTGAGTGTAGGTCTGTCTTGGATTTGGCCAAGGAAACTAAAAGGATTTATACATTTTTGTTGAGAGATTTGAAATCTTCAGAAAACACAGCTTTTGATATATAAATTTAAACAAGATTATCTTGCGAAATATAATAGACATTATTTCTCACACAAAACTCTGTAGAGATTTTAAATCTTTAGAAAAGTGTCCGGAAAGTATGCTATGCTAAATATTATAAGCCAAATATCATATATATTGCTTGTTTATGCCTGTAGTTCTCGGCTATTTCAAAGTTTAAAATTTAAAATCTTTACAAAAAAAGATTTAAAAATTATTATTTTCTTTTTTTTTTTGAAATTTGAAATCTCCGGAATTGGCATAAAACTTTGTAGAGATTTAAAATCGTTAAGGTAGGGTTATTGGGTATCTCAAAGTCGAGGCACCACACTCTACGATAGTTTTTTCCTATTGATTTTCACTCTTGCTGCCTCGTTATTTTCTTCAATAATGTCTATACATCCATATATGTGTGCTTAGGTTTTTCTTTTGACCATAAGTTCGCGGGAAAACTAAAAACCGGAAAATGCCCGTTGTGCGTTGCCTTCCGTTTCATTCCTTTTGTTTTATTCCATGTTTCATTTTATTGCTAGCGGTGCATTTTTGGTTTTGGAAGCGAAAGTTCGCCTGTGTTTGTATTGTGTGTGTGGCTACATAACAACAACAACAACACACACACACACATACAGTGTGATGAATGAAGCCTGGCCTTAACCCTTAGGCCAACGCTGAAGTTGGAAAGCGGACAGCAGGGCACTCGAGTTAAATTGGAATTTCAACTCCAGGCAAAGACAATTCATTTGCGAAAAGGCAAGCCCCTCAAGGTGTTGAGCTTTTTCTGCACAAATTAGAGCTAGCTAATATATATAATATATAAATGCTGATATTCAACCATATCAGACCTCGAGCAATGTAATTTGTATTTATTTATTTATCCAGAACTTATCATAGCTCAAGTTTCCGAGCTTCCAGCGAGTCCCTTGTCCAGTCCAGCAACGTGGCTCCTTTAGCCTTTTAATTCCGGCTTACACAAATATTTCCGTTTCCGTTTTAGTTTAAGGCGCCATATCCGCTTTCCATTTTTCCTGCCCACGCCCCCCACCGACTGCAACACAATCTCCCGACTGCCTGTTGTGTGTGCTTGGCCTTCAGGTGTAAACATTATCTGCATTTTCACGCTCCAAGCTGAAATTTATTGCCGATGCTGGGATGCAGCAGGGAAAGGAGGAGCAGGAGCTGAGGGGGAGCCACATCCACATCCACATCCTATCTTTGCGGTCTGGGCAATCGAAGAGCAACTTTATCGCTGCAATTGCGTCTCATCTTCCAGCACTTGACTGTTGCTCTCTCTTGCCCTTGGTCCTGGGTGTTTGTGTGTGTGTGTGTGTGCATTACGCTAAATTACATTTTGAATATTGAATTGACGCTGCTGCTAACCTGACCTTACCTGGACTCCTTTCTCCGCTCTCTGCTCTCCGCTCTCCCTTTTTCCCCTTCTCCGACCGCCATCTGTCTGGGAAATCGAATTCGTTTGTTGCATTCCTTGAATTGAATTTTTGCGGTTCCATCGTCATCGTCATCGTTCTCTCCCTCTTCGTAGCTGTCGCTTTTTCCATTCACCTTACTCTTCCACAACCCCCCACCCCCCCCAATCACCCGGCTGTCTTGCGGTCGTCCTTCAGCCATGCCCCTCCAGTCGTCGATTCCAGTGCTCCTTCATCTAATTTGCCGGTGACGCAAACAAATTCGCTGCACAACCTGGCAATTTTCCGAGTTTGTCGAGCTTTTCCGGCGTGGCTTGATGGCATCACTTTCATTGCGATTGCAAGTGCGATTGCTTTGTATGGCGCCCACGGGTTCACAGCGATCGAATTTAAGGGGGTTGACCCATGTGACGGTTTCTCAAAAAATCTGATTGAATTTGTTTTTCCCATAAAGAGTTTCTATGACTGGTGTACAAATCATTTTTGGATATTGGATGGAATTAAAAAGTCACAGCTGAAGAGGAGAATTAATAACTTGATGAATTTTTAAGACATCAACTTGAAACTTTACTAATCTTAACTTTGTAGTCATATAAAGATACTGGTTACAAGGTTTTTTGATCAGATCACCTTTTATAGGAACTATTGAGAATATTTTAAATTTTTCTCCAATTTTTCCGGGTCTACGAAGAGCAGAAAGGTGTCTTCTGTTGTAATGATATCTCGTATTAGGGGTAGGGGAATTCTATGATGTAAATTTAAACTTAAAAATTAAATTTTTTCCCGCAACTATCTTTATTAATTACCAATTATCGCTCAATTCGAGTGCCTTATTAATTGTGTTGGTTTTCCCCCTCTCAAGGCCAAAGCCAACCCTGAATATAAATCATGATCTCCGGCTTACTTTGATTATTGCCCCAGCAAAGACCGGGCTGAAATCAAAACTCTGGGCATTTACAGCTTAGGAGATACTGATTTGGAGTCGGAGTCGGAGTCGGAGTCTTAAGTCTTTAGGCAGATTAGGGACGGTATTACTTGGCCTTTGGGATGGCAGAGTGCCTGAGGAGCTGCCTTTTCTTATACGGTCACGCACATGGTGCTCAACATTTCACAGACACGCAACACCTGACGCCCCGAAGGACTGAGTGTGTGTGTCCTCTTGGGCGTGGGTTTCGCCTCCTTCTCCTCCTTTTATTACTCAACCCTGGCCGACGAGCCTTTTGTTTGTCCTTGTGTGTGCCTGTGCGCTGGCTTGACTTGTAATAAAATGTAATTTTAATGTGTTAATTCAGTTGGGTTTGTCGTGTCAGGGGTCAGTCGAGCAAGTCGTGTCGACTCTTTGGCCGTTCGAATCGAACCGGAAAAAGCTTAGGGAGTCCAGTGCCACAAGAAATGGCAAAAGAAAATAGATGGAAAGGAAATAGACGGCGAAACATTCGCCGCTTTCAATTAACAACTTTTTGCAAAAGCAAAAAAACGGCTCTTTGCCATGTTTAACAACGTGCTGCGATGCCTAATTGATTTGCAGGTCCTTAAGTCCAAGTTCTAGTACCCCCCCCCCACAGCTCAAGGCCAGACAATGCACCTGGCCAGGTGGCCGACTTCGGGCTCATTTGTTGCCAATTAGTTGTGGGGGGCACCGCAGTCAATTGGAAATTTTCTGCAGACAGGAGCAGGTCGGAAAATGGCTGGCCAGTCCAGGGGAAAGGGTACACAATGACAACACAAAGTTGGTTAGGATGCCGTTATCCTGCTCCTCCTCCTCCTCCTTCTTGGACATCCTGTTGCTGGTGCTGCGGCGGCTCCTCCTGTTTTGGTTATCCATTTATCGATGCGGCAAACTTTCGTAATGACTTTGAAAATAAAAACAAGGAAAGTAAGGAAAATAAAGAAAAAAGAGGGCCAATCGGCACAGTGTGTACAGGAAAAAGGAAATAAAACAACGGCGAAAAGGTCTGCAAATTATCTGCAAACTATTGACAATAATGAGCTTTCCTAATGAGTAGTGAAATGGTAATGGAAATGGCATTGGGATGCTCGGAACCATAGAAGAGGGGGCCGGGGGCGCAAATGACAAAAGTTTTGGCCCACGGACATGAGGGGAATGTTTGCAAAAATTATATTGTTTGCTGTTAATTAAGTGCCCCGAAAGGCTGGTCGTGTCCCAAATGGAATAAGTTTTGCCCCCGAGAAGAGGAAAGGGTTCGCCATAATGGAAAAATGAGCTTGGTTTTTTCGGTTTTTGGTCTAAAAATATACCTGATGATCACTAGAAATTTGCTTAAAGCTCGCAATTAATAACTGAAAACCACAAAACTGGCAATCAAAGCAGAGTGAAGGACGGCGACGGCTGTTGTTATTTTACAAAAAGGACACACAGCGGACACACCTAAGACATAAGCCGCTATCATTCACTCTTAATCCCTTTAAGGACACTTGACGTGTGCCCAGAAAGTGGAGGAAAAGCAGGGTCAGCAGCAGGAGCAACGTCAACGTCAACAACAACAACCACCACAAGCTGGGCACACCTCGAACCAAGTCGGAATGGCTCCGTAGACCTTAGTCCTTGGTCCTGAGTCCACAGACCCTTCCCTGCCGTCCGCTAAACTAAAAGTCAGTCAAGTTGACCAGAAGTGCTGGGAGTTTATAAAATAAAATGACGACAACAAGGATGAAGGCGAGGATGATGGTGATGCGGCAGCAAGTCGGATAATATAAATATTTCCCAGTCAACTTGAAAAATCCTAACATAGCTACATAGCTACAACTTTAATTTCTTAATTTTCTGTTAAAGTAATAAACCCAACTTTCCTTCGAGTGTATCAGATGATGGGGATAATGGCTGAGCCCACAGAATGCTGGAAAAATGGAAACATAAAGAAAATAGAGGGAAGCAACAGCAGTAGAAAGTGAAATAAAACAAAATACCCAGACACACACACACAAGAGCTTCTTCCTGCCCAGGTGATGTCCTTTGTGTGTGTGTGTGTGTGTCTGTGCGAGTGTCCTTGTGCGAGTGTGCGGAAATCTGAGACCTGGAATCATCCACTTAAAAGCTAAGGGTCGATAAGTTACTGATGCCTGACAGTTTATGGAGACTAAAATTGCGGCGACGGGCCTCGCCTACACACTTACACACACACACACAGGTATACTGGTATACTTAGAGATCCTGGACTACATATTTACAGACAGGTATGGCCACTTGAGGTGGCCAGACAAGAGGCGTTTTATTTATGGTCTGTTGTGGGTTAAGGTTGAGCGGCCTTTCAAGGTGTCGTCTCGTCTCGTTTCGTTTCATTTCGTTTCGGCTCGTCAAGCTCCTCAGAAGTGGGCCAAAAGGGGTTAAGAAGGGGCTTCCCTGGTTGGGTTCAGTCAGGATAATGATTCATTTATGTCCAGAAATTGGGATAAGAGAGATAATTTCAATTGTAAAAACACTAGTTTTCCAAAAAGAAAACTATTTAGGGAACAAAATCTTACTAGTTTCACCTCTGAGCCTGTACGGATTGTTAGGGATCCTGGTCCTTGTTTTCACCTCTTGGCCACGGCAGTCCTTAAAGTTTTGTTTTTATTTCGAGAGGCAGAGAGTGGCCGGTGCTGGGCTACATTTATTGTGGCATAAATTTGCACTTTGTTGTGGTTTGGCGTCTGGCGATGTTGTCATCATCTCCATCTCCATCCCCATCATCACCATCATCATTGTCATTGTCATCTTGGTTCCTTCCAGCAGCTTCATTGTCGCATCTTGCCGGCGTTTTGCTATTTAGCCGGCAAATTGTTTTATGTTTCGGCTTGTCTGGCAATTTGTGGCCAACTGAGAGAGTCGCATAGATATGAAGGCTTAGGGAAGTTCCCTGTTTAAAGTTCAAATCAGCTTAAAGTATCACGACTCCTTTTTGGGTTTTTGGAGTTTTTAAAGGACACTCCCTCTTTAGCCTTCGTTCTGCGTTTTCCGCATGGAAAACAATTAAAAAGTTGACGCCACGACAACATTTTTGGCGGCTGCCTCAAGATGAACACACACACTCTCTCTCTCTCTCTCGGGGAAAACTCAACTTGTGGCACGTTCGCCAGGCACACACAAACAACAACGGTTGAGAGAGTCTGTGGAAAAGACAATGACACAAATCAAAAAGTTTTTCCCACCTCCCCCGTTTGGATTTTCCATCTCCTTTTGGCTTTCGGCTGCTTTCTTCCACTAATTGCATGCTAATTGCTGCACTCACGCACTTTTCACCAAACACACACACATCGGCAACAAGGCGTATACGTGATTTATTTGTTTGGCCTGCTGGTCTGGGCTTGTCTTGTATTTTTATTCAATTCTTTAAGGCCGGGAAATTGTAGGATATCAGCTGTGTTATTTCCTTGAGGTATCTCATGGTCGGGGTCCTCTCTTTCTCTCTCTTCCAGCTGCTTAGTCCGGAGTGTCAATATTTATAAAATATTTTTAAACTACGTGGCAGACAAAGTTGAAAACCAATTGCCCGAAGACTGACAGATGTTGTTGCTGCTGCCACTGCACAACACCGGGTGGGTCAAGAGCTGTGTGTTTGAAAGCCAATCCGTTTACTTTCATTGACAGTTGCGACACATGCGTTGGAGGGCCTTACCCTTGGACTCGGACTCGGTCGGGGGTCGGGGGTCATTCAATAAAACAAGTATCGCCATTTGTTGTTCCAGCCTGAGCCTGAGCCTGAACCGTGTCACCAGAGGGTGAAAAGCACTCAAATTAATAAACTCCATAAAATGCGAGGCAGACAGTTCGGTTATGAAAAAAAAGCAAAAAAAAAAACACAAGAAGTGGGAGCGTGTGTGCTGCGTTAAGTGGCCACTGGCCAGTGCCCCCGGAAGGGATTCGGTTCCGTTTCTGTAAATCAATGTGGAAGCTGGACAACGTCCAGACAGACTGACAGGCGGCGGGGCAAAATCAGGGGTGTCGTTGCTCTTGGCCTTTCTCACTCAGTCAGTCAAACTTTTGTTTTCACAATGGGGTGCTCCTCCGCAATCCCCCCCCCCGGGGAAGTGGGTAACATGAACTGGCAACTGGGAATTGGATGGGTTACCTCCCTCTGTCAATTGGGTCTGTTCTCGACAGGCAGTGGGCTCTGTTTGTCAATGTTTTCCATTTAAATAGTCCTCGGGGAGCAGCAGCAAAAAAAAAAAAAGCTTAAATAAAAAACACAAGGGGTGCTGGGAAAACTGAGGGAAAATGTTTTGATTTAAAATCGTGTAATTAACAGCCATAAATCTATTAAATCTAGCCCAAAGGAAACAGATTTTTATGCGGCTAATTTTAAGTTATACGAATTTTGGGCTATTGTAAAAATAGGAGAGTAACTCGTCTCGATCTTGTTGTCTTCTGCTCTCGTTCTCGTTGTGTTTACTCGTCGTTTTGATGCTCGCTTACTTCAAGGGTTCTTGTGCAGGATATTCTAGGTAAACAGTAAGTCTTTTAAAGACAATAAACTTTAAAACTTTTTGAAAATTATATTACATATAATTAAAATTCAATTAAAGTCTCCTGTGTCAAACACTCGTTTTTACCAGTGCTAAATGTCCAGAGATAGTGAAACTGAGTCGCTGGCAATTCAATTTGTTAACCAGCGGCAAATTGAAGCTACTTTTGTTGCTGTTGTCGGGCAATTTGCCAGCCAAATCTTCGGGTGAACAGGTGAGAGTAGAGCAGGTGGAAAAGTGGGCAAAAGCCCGAAGGAATGGTGTGCATTTACTTAGGGCCAAGTTGGCACTCCTCCCTTGGGGCCATCAACTGTCTCCAGTTTTGGCAGCTGGCAAAAGTTGCCGCCGACACTTTGCGTTTTTGCTTTTTGCTGTTACTTTCTTTTCTGGCTTTTTGTGCTCGCTTTACCTCAACTCAGGGGCCGAGGAAGATTTTGCAGCAGCGACTGCATTTCATTAGCCAACAACAGCAGCAGCAGCAGCAGCAGCAGCAGCGGCTGCCACTTTTTGCATAAGTTAGTAAATATGAAAATTTTGCAGCTAAGCAAAACAAAAGCAACAACAAAGACAGCAAAAAAAAAAAGCTGGGAAAGAAATCTGGAGTCAAGAATGAGATGACAAAAGTTGCCCGGTGAAAGTTTGTCGCTTTCTGGCTCGGCTTCTTATCCTCAAGCTGGGAAATAAAGAGGGGTATTCCTGTCAGCGGCAGACCACAAAGCGTTAATCCCCAGCTTTAACCCGCTAAGAGAATATGGGTCTTTGATCGGAATGTCACAGCAGTAACTGAAAGCAGCGTGCTTTAGTTAGAAGACTACGGTGTAAGTGGTGGTGCAACGAGTAGGAGTGCTCTCGCTAGATTTCGAAATTAATGATTTTTTAAATTTAAATTAGGATTATATTATTAGCCAGGAATCTTATTTAGGGAATAGCAATTGAGACGAGTGAGCAGACAGCGAATGAAGAGGACGAGCGAGCGACGAGTAAGGTCAAATATGAAGACAACGAGTAGAAACTACTCGTAAGGACAATAGCCAAACCATGATAAATCGTAACTCTATAGAGATTCTCTTCACCTATATAAATTAAATCACACTCAATCCAGATATATACATATATCTTTTAAATCACAGAATGCCGCTGCATTCAAGCAAACCAATAACGAGTAGAACGACTCGGCCAAATGTCAATCAATTTGTGTAACAACTTTCAGTTGGCGGCGAGTCAATCTTACAACTTACAACACATACGGCATAAATGTATATATAAAATGTATATGTGTGTACATATATTTGTGGTATATTTGGCAAAATTCTGCGAAAAGTTGGAAGAGAAAGTTGCGAGCAGCGAGCACTCGATGAACTTGTGTGCAACTTTGCACCAATTAAACTTGTTAAAACGCTCGTTTTCGGTTATCCAAAAGCTGACAACTTCACTACACAAAACTCTAATTACATTTTACGAGACTCCTCGCAGCCACAGGACATCTCGCACACACACGCACAAACGGACACACAGGCACAGAAAATGTACACGCATCGTATGTATGCAAAGCAGCCTTAGTTGTTGCGTAATTAAAAGTTATTTTATTGTGTGCCGACTGTACTGTAACTGTAAATATGTCCATGTCCACGCTTAAGATTCGAGTTTCGAATGGTTGCCAGATTATAGGGTAATAATTAAAGCCAATTAAACAAATACAAAAGTAATTTAAAGAGGCAAAGAATAATTAGTTTTTAGTATATTGAAATTTAATTTTCATCAAGCAAATGTATAGGAATTTCTTCAAGAATAATAACAAGTCCTTTGTTAGCAGAGGACTGTAATAAGGTTTACAAAATCATCACCAGCAGGAGCCTTTTTTTGCTCTTTCCACTTCGATTTTTGGGGGAAAGTTTCATTTCGTTTGATTTTTGGCAACCTTTAATCCGAACTCGCATCAACTTTTAATTGGCAAAGTTCTGCGGTTTCTATTCCCAATTTATGGCCCCGGAACTGGTGGTTGTGGGCCCCACCACCACCTCGCCGGTTGGTTACTTTGTGGTCGGCATTAATGGCTAATAAACATAAAAATATGCCGCTACCGCTGGGCCTACATAAAAACCAAATTAATATATCCTTGGAGACCGAAAGTACATTAAAACTGAAGCACCTTCCCCCTGTCCCAGCAACTGTCTTTATTTTTGTGTATTTTTTCAAGAAGTTTGCCTTGGGTTTTGGGTTTTTTCTTGGGTTTTTCTTGGGTTTTTCTTCACTTTGAATATGGCCAGAGAGAGAGACTGGCCATTCGTTGATCGAAGATGCGAAACTTTTCGGCAATTGTTGTGCAATTTTCGGCAGCAGCAGCTGCTAATTCTGTCAGAATCACACAAAGCAATACATCACACATGCCCCGGGAGTTACCACCCCCACTAAAAACCAACTCCCCCACCCCACTCGAGTGAAAATTCATGGCAAGCGTCGGCGGAGATAGATTGCCAGATGGCCCCGTTTTACCCGCCATTCATTGTTGTTGTTGCATCCCCACGCACCACCACCGCACCCCCCCTGCTACTGTTAATCCCCCCCTTAACGAAAACGCTCCCTCCGCCCCCCTTTTGTTGTGCATTTGCCGCAGCTGAGATTGAGTCGAGTTTGGCAGCCGAGAGGGAGGGGGCTGCATGGCAAATTGCACGGCATTTGACAGCCGCATCCATTCAGCGCCATTTCCGTCTCATTTTTCTTGATTTTCGCTTTATTTTCCAGCTGCAGCAACTGGGCTGCAGCAGTGCAGCCGTGCAACTGCCACCGCCACTGTTTTTCGTGGCGGTAATGCAAATAGCTGCGGACACCCTGAAAAGTAGGCTACAGTGTTCGCATCTTGACAGGTGCTTTGCAGGATTGCAGCTATGAATTATGCGTTTCCGGCCACGGGCAGCTCTAAGCTACACTTGGAGAAAAAAATGTACCAACTATTAATTTAATAAACTTCCTTCTCGGAAATACTTGCATTAAGTACTTTAATTTGTAAATATTAATAATTAAAAATATTAAAAAAAAACACATTATTTATTATATATTTACATTTCGTTACCCTGTTAACTTAACTTCTCAATTACGAATCACAGTCTATGCCATAATTACACGTCCTAGTTACAAGTGATGCCTGTCCGCAGCGGATTTCCATAACCAATTTTCCTGTTGCTTTTTAAAACACGAGAATCAATAATTCAGGACATCGATAGCTGCTTGGAAAAGGCCATGTTTTCCCGCACTTCTTAACCCTTTTCATTTTCCCAGTTTTGTGTTATTTTTTTTTTGTTTTTGTTAAGAACCCTCCTCCAACATGGCTGAATTAATTGCCATGTCATTCAATTAAGCAAAGATAATTCCCCTAAAAATGCTTCAGTTACATGCAATCACAATTAGCCAGTAACACGGCGCCAGCAACAACAACAATAATAACAACAATAAACTCGGATAGCAACAACAATAAAAAACAATAACAATTCAAAGGGCAATAACAATAACAATGAGAGGCGAAGATGAGACCATTTTTCGAAGCGACTTTGCCGCTCGAATGCGTCGACATTTTCAGCATAAATAAATAAATAAATAAATAAAATGCCTGCTTGCCAGTCGAAGGGAAAATAAACTAAAATTAAATAAATTCCCCACTTGGCAGAGGCCCTCTTGGCAAATATATTTACAAATAAATATTCGAGCTCAAGTCTTGGATTTTACACTCAAAATTCCACTTAAATGCAGTCTGCACTTATTTGTGGGGAATCCCCGTAAATATAAGTGCTTCAACGTGATCGTATTAAAAACTATTAAACAAATGAATCTCATAAAACTAAGATTCAATTTTATAACAATTTTATAACAATTTTATAACAATTTTATAAATATCTCTAAATTTTAATAACTAGTTCTCGTTTTGAATTCAAGCTAACCTTTAACCCATGCTGGCTGCAAAGCTTCTTTTTTCATTCATTTTTCCCCGGCCATTTCCCCCCTCATCCCCGCCGCAGTAAGCGCGCTAAAATGTTTCAATTTAAATTAATTATTGTTTGCACCACAAGTGCCAGGGGCGGCGGTTCGGTGTTCGTGGATTCGCCAAGGCAGCACAACTTTTAATTATGGTTACAAAGATTTTTAGTCCTTGTCGATGGCTGCTGTTGCGCCGCTCATCCCCGCTTAGCCCCGCTCCACCCCTACTCTACCGCCAAGTGTCTGTCTGCCCCCTGGAACTCAACCCGCCCCCCGTTGAAAATCCCACAGCCCCGCCGCTGTGCGCCATCAACTTTGACCAACATCGATTAAAACGATGAAAACGCGGAAAATTGCGCCAACTAGGAAAACTGCAGTGGCGGCAAATGAAAATGCCAAAAGCAAAGGCAAAAGCAATGCAAAAAAAAAAAAAGGAAAAACCAAAGAACAAAACAAAAAAGTAATGAAAATAGAAAAAATAAAAAGAAAAGAATGCAAGGCAAGGCAAGGCACTAGGCAAAAGTTGAACGTTTTTATTACGTCTGAAAAAGTGGTGCAAAAAGGCGATTGCCGCCGCTTAAGAGCATCAAGCGGGTGGTACGACGAGGGTTAAGGGCTGCGCGGGTGGGTGGGAGTCGGTCGGAAAGAGTGTGAAAAGAATTGAAGTGGAGTTAAGGCAGCCGACGACGTCATCCTCGAGTTGATTTAGGTTTTTCTCCGTCGCTCCTTCGCATTTTTTGTTTGTTTGTAATTTTAAAATGCTGTTAACTGGTTTTTGTTTCTGGTTACCGGCACCGCGGCGGCCACTTCTACCGATTAACCCATTCCCGCCAGTATCGAATTAAGCACAGTGGATTGAGCCTAAACAAGGATTTGTTTTTTTTACTACAACAAAAGATTTTGTATCATTTGTGGGATTATTTTGTGGAATTTCAGAACAAGAAAAAAAGGTTAATTTTGCCAAGATGACCTTTGTCCTTCCTTGCATTTTGAAGTTATAAATAACTGCATTAATTTCAATTCAGAAAGCTTTTCTATGCTAGTTTTTATAAGGTTAAAAATTAGCAAATTGAAAAATGAAATATTTGTTAAATTTTTCATTATTTTAATGATGGTTACAACCCCTTACAAAATGTTGTAAAAATGTTATGATTTATGCAACATCAAAAGAGAACGTGAAAATCTTTACTCTTTTCTTTCGTTGTCTTTACTCGTCGCTTTGCTTATCGTTTGCTCGACGCTTGTACTCGTTGTGTTTACTCGTCCCTCTGGTTTCATTCTCGTTGCATAGATCTTAGCCAGCTTACTCCTTTCAATGGCCTTCGTCCAGGGTATTCTTGGAATATACATTTACAAATGTAAATTATGAAAATGAACTATAGCCTTTAGTTGCCAAAATTTCGCTCAGTGCAACTGGCAATATCCATCGATAAGATGCATCACTAAAAACCTAAGCCCATCTCCTTAGGGGAAACCGAAATTAGACGCTTAGTCTCTTCGCTCTCATTAAACGCTTAACCCTTTGTTGCCCATTGTGCTGGCACTTTTATTCCGCTCGCCCATTGTGCTGTTCCGAATCTCCATCCTTTATTTTGGATTTTCTTTTTGTGTTTACAAAAATTGGGGGGTTTTGGTAAACCGCCCTCATAACGCCGACGCGGCAAAAGTTGTTGGAAATTCAATTGAAGCGAAAGTTGAAAATGCTAGCGGCAATGGATCGGCAGTGCCCCGATTTTTCCTCCCACCAAGAGGGGTGGCAAGAGCCAGAAGTCCCCTTCTGGTTTTCCTCATTTCCCCGCCGTGTTTATCTATGAAATTTAATTGACAGCAATTGGCGAGAGGAAAGCTAAAGTCAAGGAAGAAAGCAAAAGAAGTAGCGAGCTGCTACAGCCACCTGGCGTTCGGGCCACTTGAGTTTGTTTAATTAGTGTCCTGGCCGCCCTTTAAAGCCGAACCTCCTGTGAGCTCCTGTTCGTGCTTGCTGCTTGCTAGTGCTTTAAGGCGTCAGGGCAAATCCGCCGCCAGACGTGACGTGACAATAATACCGAAAAATCTGTCAACCTAATGCGGGGAAACCCAAGCCCATTTCCCCTGCGCCAGAGCACAGCGAGTGCTTTACACTTTTTACAGCACAGTGAGAAATTTGCAAGTAGAAAATATGGAATAAAGAAATTAAATAAAAAAGAAATGATGCTTATTTTATATATTAAAGAATGAAATTTGTAGTTATATAAATTTAATATATTTTTTAGAGGTTTCTGATAGCTGAAAATAAATTTAAATACAAGATTAAAAAAAAAAGATCTTAAATCTTATTTAATTAAGCTTAAAGTAAGTCATTCAACCAAATCAAAGTTCTCTCTCTCTTGGCTTGTTAATTTACTTCAGTGTTGGTTTGGCGTTTTTGCCCCTTTGGGGCACAACTTTCATGGTGTCTGCCTTACATGTGGCTGCATAAATTTTACGCTCATCACCTGCCGCTGTTCCGCCCAACGTTCGTCCTGCCACGCCCCCTATTCACCTGCTGGCTGTGCTGTGCTGTGACCTTGTTGTTGTGTTTCCCGCCGACTTACTTACTTATTTAGCATAGCATACAGTTGTGCGCGCGCGAAAGGTCCTTTGAAAATGGCACAAGGCTGAGGCCGAGCCGGGAATATGCGGATGTTTCGCACTTTGGGAGCCCTTGGCTCGTAAACAAATTGAATTGAAGTCATAAAAGTCGTCGCCCAAAAGAAGTGAGGTGAAAATGAGGGATGCGGAGGCGGAGGCGGAGGCGGAGGCCATGAGCCTTATGCTGCGTGTCAGTGATTGCGATGTTCCACGTCCTAAACAGTAAAACTTGGCTAACATCGACAGGACTACCACTTGCCAGAAGAAAAAGAATTGAGTAAGAAAGGCTTAGAATTATTTAACTCTAAACATTCCGCTTAATCAATAAATTTATAGAAAATATTGAAATATTTCAGTTAAATAACAAGCAAAGATTCTTGCCTTACACTATAAAAATAATACAAAAAAAATTTAATTAAATTAATATACAAGTTCCTTTTATAGAATTCAAACTGTACGAATATATATGTAGGTCTCGTTCCAGTTTGCTGCTTGTCAGCGCCATTATGTCGCACTTGTTAAATCCGAGAGTGTGCCACACACTCTCACACACCCACACCCACACCCAAGCACTCCCCACCCACCCTCACATGTGGCGCGACAGCTTCCCTTTTTTATGCCTCAATAAAAATACAATACGTTACAATTGAATTGAACTCAATTGAATTTGATTGAAGTTGTAAAGCTCAGACAGGCACTGCAACTGTCTCCGTGTGCGAGTGGGCGAGAGAGCTAGCGAGAGCCAAATGCAATAACATGTTGCCTACACAGAGAGAAAAAAGGGATGAAAGGTTATTTTAGAATAATATGAAATATTTGTGTGATTTTGTGAATGATTTAATGTTTTTTTTTTTTGGAAATTTAATGTAATATCCACTCACTTTTTTTTTGCGAGTGTTCTGCAAAGGACTCGTATGGATAGGGCCTGCCATCGATGAGGTGTCAATGCCGGGGATCGACAAGGACAGCGACAGGGGGACAATAATGACAGCCAAAGCTAACAACGATGATGAAAATGGCGCAGGCGATGATGACTATGATGCTGATATGGCCATGATATTATGCCCCCGATGATAACGATGATGATGAAGTGCCGTGCTTGCCGCCATAAATATGTACATCTTTGGAGACATATTGGTGCTTCCCCCCCCCACACACACACACACAGACACACTCGGCACACACCACAGCTTCCTTTTCGACTGCAATCGAAGCCCAATCTGTGCAGGAATACATATATGTTATGTGTGTTCAAAGCGAACACATGCACATCATTATATTCAGATTCATATTTCGCATTCATACATTAAGGACAACGCCACCTGCTGTTTAATATGTTGCCTGTTATGGCTTTGAATAAATGCAGGGAATGCGGCAGCTCAATGAGATTGCAATGTTAATCCAAAGTCCTGGGAAAACCTAAAGGAAACAACACTGGAGTATATAGTTAGTAAACAACAAATCAGACAAATCATGCGAAAAACTTGCATTGTATTTCCCGCTGGACATTGCAATCTCAAAATGCTTGGAAAACTGCAGAGCAGCCAAGCTGGCTGGTTTCGATTTCTAAAGCTAATAGACACCCAGCTCGGTGGGAAAAATCCATGAGGAAAATCCACCGAGAGGTGACACCTTTCGCGAGATAGAAAGACAACAGCAGCAGCAGCAACAGCACAAAACGGGAAATAGATGGAATTGAAAATAAATATTAAGTTAGTGAGACTGTGGGGGGCAATGGAAAAAGAAAGAAAGAGTGAGCAAATAATAAAAAATAAAACAAAAACAAAAACAAAAACAAAAACAAAAAGCACAGTGTACGAAACAATAAACGTGTCAAATAAATAAACAAAAGCAATTTTTGCATCTCAGTCCCACTCTCTTTTTGCCGCTGTGGATTGGTGTTGATAACACTTTCGCTGGCGCTTGGCCAATAATAAAAGTATGGCGAGAGCCCCGACTTTGATATACCCAGAAGTAACTATTGGGTGTTAATACAAATATTATTATTAATTAAAAATATATAAAACTATAATTTTAAGCAATACGTATACGTTATATGCGTATACGTTATACCATACGTTATATTCATGTGCTCTCTTCGATCTGCTGCACTGAGCGAGAGAGAGAGAGAGAGAGCCCAGTCTATGATGGAACTGTCCTGCTGCCTCTCTCGAGAGCCGAAGCTCTTCTCTCTCCCTGTTCAGATTTATTGGCATAAGCTTTTTTAGAAGTAGACGTAGACAAATGCAACATACTCTCTCAATACCCATTATAAAATCGGCTAAAGCTGGAGATGGGGCGTGAGCGTGACGCTTGTTAATCCCTCGTTGTTCATTATTTTCTTTCATTCTTTTTTGCGCTCCTTCGACCCTGCTACACATGGGTGTTGTTTGCATTGCACGCTTGGACATTTTTTAATTTCCGCTTTAAATGAAAACCACTTTCACAGGGAATAACAACAAAGACATACGCAAACACAGCGGCCAGAGCTCGGGCACGGGCACAAAAACCAAAATTGCCATTAAGGGTCTGGATGCAACAATTGAACGGGGAATGAGAGTATACATGGGCATATAGGGCGAGGGGAGTTCCACAAATTGGGGGAGTGGGAGCAGGATCGGGAGCGGGAGCGGATGATTGCAAATTCTCGAAATGCAAATGCAAGTTACCAAAATGTGCATTTGTCTTGGCGCCGGGCAACCGCCCGCTGTTTGGCACGTCAATGCCAGGACACAGGGCACACACACTCAAACACTTGCACAAATCTGAAATCACAGCAGCGGTAATAATAATTGTGATGGAAACGAGGGAAATTTTATCATTTGGAAAACTTCTGACTTCTTTCTTGGCCGCGGTGGACCTTTCTCTGAAAATGTCCATTTGCAATGTATCTTACGTATACGTTATATACGTATACGTTATACAAGCTTGTGCTCTCTTCGATCTGCATCACGTAGAGAGCACGGAGAGAGAGAGCACAGTTTATGAAGGAATCATTCAAGGTGGTCCCACAGCCTAGAACTGCTGGTATTTGCTGCAGTCTCTCTCCGCTTTCAGAGAGAGCTTAAAATGTAAGCTGTTAAGACCACCTTATTTAGCAGCCCGAAAGCTAGATCAACAGTGTTACGCTGGCTTAACGTTATTTACAGTCTTACATTATGAGAACGCACTAGAAATGCAAGTGCAGTCAGCACACTAAGGTTGTCTATTTACTTGACCCGGCCTGTGCCTAGACCCCCCCTTGATACATCAGGTGCACAATGGCACACACTTGAGCACGTCGAGCAATGCGAACGCATTTCGTGTGAGAGAACTCGGCCGCCACCAAGCCAAGTCCTTGGTCCTCGCCTCGCCTCGACCCCCGATGGCAGCACAACAAGAACAGCACAACTCGATTAGTGCTGCAGTTGCTGTTGACAATGCATTTGCCTTACATGTTTAATGATGTATTTACCTAGGCCAACTAAACTGAGCCCGCCTGCGAACAAAGGCCGGCAGGAGGAAAGGACGAATCGCCCCAGAGGCGGCGGCGGCAGCAGTGCTGTTGGTGAAGATGTGGAGATGGAGTGCATTGGTGCATCGGGCAGCTGCTGGCCAGAGTTTGACTCCGATTGAGATTCGCATTCGGATGCGGATTCGGATTCGGGTAAAAAAAGGGTTGGGGGTGCACTGAAACAACATCTATTAGAGACTTTGTATTTGAATCTTTGATTTACTATGCTGTTTAATAAAGTTAACAAGGTTCCTTAGAGCCTAGTAAACTGTATTTTTAGCACAGAAGAGAAGTTTTTCAGAATTATTTTAAAGAAAACTTAACTACACTATCGCTTTATATAATATATATTTTTTTTATACCATGCTTAAGCTCTTTTAAATAAATAAATATACCTTATAAGTTCAGATTACAAAATTGCAATTAATTTTTGGTTCTGTGCACTTTTTGACTTTGATTGCGAGCGTGTAAAATGCCAACACCTTACTGGACCGAACTGGCCGTAGCATTTCGGAGCAGAAAACAGCAGTCCAACTCATTCCGATCCTTAGAGCAAAGCCCGGAACCCGGAACCCGGAATCCGGAACCCAAATTCACACCCGTTCCCATGGCTCTTCAACAATCCAACTGCAGTTGACGTGAATTGTTCAGCTTGAAATCTATGATTGCAGCTATAACTGCGAACACACATCCACTAGATAGAGGGGGGGTGTGTGTGTGTGTGGCTAGGTGGTGTGTGGTGCTTGGTGTGTGGTGTACGGGGGCGAAGGCGTGGCAGCGCTAAGAGCAAGTGGACATGCATAAATTTCTGACTTGCTGCCTGCCTGCCATTTAAGTGGAAAATGGAACATTTTGAGGCCTGAGGAGGCGCACAGAAGGAGCACAAAAAGGAGCTGGAACAGGAGCTGGAACAGGAGCGGCAGCAGCAGGATAAACAGAAGCAGGACTTTAAAAAGCCATGTGCCCAATGCAGCGCTCTCGATGCACATGGCATATTGATTGTTTATTGTTTATTGAAATTGATTACCATAAATTGATTGGACTACGAGTCCTGTGGCAGCGGAGTTGTCGTGGCCCCTGGCCACCTTCCATGCAAGTTGGGGTCGAGATTAATCCGAGTCTGGTACAAATATTGGGATTAGGTCCTGATGCAAAATGCTCAATTAAGATCACTTCAAGTCCTGCATTGTATTCACTTTATAATAGCTTATGAAGTCCTCAAAATATGTTTATTTAAAAGAGATTTTTGTACTGAACTTTATAAGGGTTTTTTGGGGTAACTTTAAACTTTTTATTTAATGGGTAATTGCAAGGGCTTAAAAACTATAAATATGATGTTGTCTTAATCATTGACTCTCTTGGAAATCTTGGAAGTACGGTTGGTTTTTCCTTTAAAACACACATTTCTCAGTTCTGAGGTTCTGAAATATTTAAAATATATTCAGCATGTGTGTTTGGTCCCGTTCATGAGTGTGTGTGTGTGTGTGTTTATTTGCTGGTGTAAGTGCATCTGCGAGTGTGTATGTTGGTATTTGTTTGTTCGTGTGCAGCACGTTTTTATTTGCTCTCACACATTTTTCCATCTTTCGGTGCACTGTAAACAGCAGGGCGAGCTCCGCTTCCGTTTCCGCCACCGCCTCCGCCTCAGCCTTCACATCCGCATCTGCCAAGTGCCAACACACACCAATGCAGCGGGAAGGGAACAGGACAGCCATTTTCTAATGCAGTCTACATGGCGTCATATGCAAATACTTTACCCGCACGCTGGCTGCAATTGAAAGTCCCGAAAAAACTAAGAGAAGCGAAGGAGCGCGTTCCGAAAAAAAAAAAAAAACAAAAACAAAAACAAGGGCTCTCAGGGATTCTGGAGGTCAGCAGGAGGCAGTAGGAGCAGCAGAGCATCAGCTGAAGCTAAGGTCTAAATAAGCCAAACTCACTCTGATGGCACTCCCCAAGGATAGGATCCTGCTGCACTTAGAAAAATGTAATCTATTAAAAATATTTTATTTATTTATTTCTTATGAATTTTATAGTTTTTTATTTCAAATTTCGATTTTTATTGAAATTTAGTTTCATTTGAGTTGTCCTCTTTTTCTCCCCGTGTAGGGAGTAGGAGTTACTCTATAATTTTCCCAGTTTCGACGACTGTTTTGCCTTCATAACCAGTAAATATTTGGCTTTAAGCAAAGCGGATGCCGTTGGCAGGAACTTGCCGCTGCTCAATCTTCATCAGGGCTGTCGTCAGAGTTGGCCAACTCACCTAGAGCCGTGTTACCCTCATCTTGCCTCTCGTGGGCCATATATTCTGAATGTGCCGCCCTCCCCCCGCTGAGATTTACTTTCTATTTGCGAGGACATCAAGTTGATTATCATACGCCGTCCGCTGCCGTTCGATTTTGTGTCCAGCGATGCCATTAAGCACTCAATCAGTCTTTATCAGGTTTTGACAACGATTAACGCTTCGGGCGCCAAATGCTCTTGATGGATGGCTGGCTGACTGTGCCAGGATCCCGGATGCTATTGATGTCCTTTTGCAAAGGAAAAAGAAATCTACAGTTTGAGGTAATGTAATCAAAGCGGAAATATTTATTGTATTTTACAATCAAAAACAAAATCGTTAGCTTTTGTAATATGTAAAAGATATGAGTTATTAGAATTTAATTTTAAGAATTTATTTTGAATAAATTTTATAGCAAATAACAATCAAACATTCTTTGTTTAAGTTATTTTCGATTTACCATAAATAATCGATTTTTAATATCGATACTTCGACACTTCTTGTAATCTCTAAGAGCGGCACCAGTCTATCGACTGTCAAGGCCTCGTCCTGCGAAATTGATTTGCAACTCCCCGTCGAAGATATGTATTTCCTTTGGCTCCGACTTCGACTGCCACTTCAACCTCAACCTCAACCTAAACCACATTAGCTTTTGGGCTTTGGCCTGGTCTTAAATTCGCTTTGCGGTTTTGCACTCGAGCAATCGATTTGCTCGTCATGGCTCATTGACTCCGACTCCCGGACTTTCGAGCTCCGAAACCCAATACCAATTCTCAATCCGTAGCCTCCCTTCCTTCCACCCATCGGATTTTTTGCGGTCAGTTGTGGTGCCCGGCCGAGTTATCCTTTGTCATGTTGACGCCGTTAAATGTTTACTACACCGTTTCCACACAAAAAATAAAAAAAAAAAAAGGAAAGGGACGAGCCACTGCCTGCCTCATCAATTTTCAACTGTAGCACGTGAGACTGTTTTCTCCTTCAAGGATAAAAACAAAAACAGGATAATATGAAAACCTAAAGAAAAAGGCTTACAATGACATTGGTAATTTATAAATTGGGGCTTTGTGGAAACACTTTTGTAAATTAAAATTCTAATATGTTAATATTATAAATAACGGATGCATCATGTTAGCGCCATTATTCTCTCTCTAAAAAGAGGGGGTTTCGATTGGCTTTCGGCTTTGATTTTCCACATTTCACCTTTTGAGGTTGAGAAACGAAACGATTTTGCGTGTTTAGTTAACATTAAACGCAGCCAAATTAATTAATTAAAGCGCTTGGGGCCACAATACGAGCGCACACACGCACGATACAAAAATTCAATAAATTTCAATTAGGAAACAAAGGACATTTAATTGTTCGGGGAACCAAAGAGCCAAAGAATGCAATTTGTAATGCAGGCAAAAAAGGACAAAAATTCAATTATGATAAGTAAATAATAGAAATTTAACGCTCGCATCCCTCTCTCTCTCTCTCAATATATAAATATATTTTAATTATGCCAATAAAACTAGCTGGCTTTAATCCTTTTTCCTTCCCCTTCCCGTTCCCAATACATTTATTTTCGGCTACTCCTTCGCCAAAAGTTTCCTTGTGCCTTTGGTGGAATGTCCTGGCTTGTGTTTTTAACGACTTGCCTTGAGTCAAATATGGAACAGAGCAATAAAAATATGCCCCGGCAAAGAAGACATTACATCATGGCTGTTCTGG
>JAEIII010039012.1:4200-17768 GCA_018905755.1 Drosophila ohnishii | reverse complement strand
CTTACTTAAATCCTCAATTCCCCTGATGGACATAAACCTAGATTAGCACTAGCATAAGCTATAAGTGTGTCACGAATTGTTTATAGTTATAACACCTTTTTATGGCTATAATAAAAAGGCTTTAAGCCTTCAAAATTCCCCTCTAAAGTTTACATTTAAAACCCAGTCAAAAGTCTAGGTATAAATCCCATAAATGGAGTTACTACCTTTCATTTCCATTTAATATCCCCAACTTAAATCTCAGTCACCATAAAAATCCACTCGAAGCCTTAAAAAGATAATAACAAAATAAACTTTAATTTCACTGAAACCCATAATTCGCCATCATTAAGTTATTCCGCCAGAATTTAAAATTCCGAAACAAAATTCCGAAACTATTTGAAACATTTTATTGTTAGACCTTTCAAAAGAGCACAAAGAGCTCTCTGAAAGAGAAAAAACAGAGTGAAATGCGGCGAATTCGACGCACGAGTTTCCTAGCCCCCTTTTCCTACGAGTTTTCCCGAGCCGAACAGCCCAAGAAACCGAATGATAAAGGCTCGTGCGAGCGTTCGTGAATCCCCTCTGAAGTCCCCGAAACTCGCGCCACTGGCAGCGGAAAATCAGTTTCAGTTTCTGTTTCAGTTTCAGCGCGACATCGACGGTGAACGACAGAGGCGGAAAAGCGCGTGAAAGTCCACAGAAAAGTTTTTGGTTGAAAATGTAAGGCCCAAAATATACGTGAGACGCGACATTTTGAGACCAGAGTTACTACAGTGGGTGTGCGCGAGTGTGTTTGCTGAAAGTGTGTGTGTGTGTGAGTGCGGGCACAATTGGGTCGTAAATTTTGGAAAACGTGTGAAAACGCAGGAAAAGCCTCATTGCCTCATTGCCGGCAGTCGAAAATTGAATGACCTTTTGTCGCTTTTTTGTTGTTCCAGTTACTGCCGCCGCCGCCGCTGCTGCTGCTGCTGTTGTTAATTCTAAAAACGCGCTCGGCACGCGAATATTTTACGACATCGCCTCCAAAATTATATACGATTTCCAAAAAAAAAAAACAAAACCAAATTACAAAAAAAATACAAAAAATCCCAGAGCTCGGTGCGTGTTTGCTAGCCAGAATAAAAGAATGGGAAGCTGCCGTCAGCGACAAACAAATTATAAAAGTGTTAAACGCCCACACAACGACCTCCAGTCCCTCGCAGCTCCCACTCCCCTAGGCCCCCCTCTCATTAGCAGGCAGCAAATTAAGTTGTTTTATTTTTAGCAGTGCCCCCAAAATACAAATTAACAAATTATAACAAATACAAAACAAAGCGCAGAGGGACTATCTTTGATCTGCTAGTGAACCGCGTCAAAACACACACCACACACAACAGTCGAATATATCGAACGTTAATACACTTTCCTCTGTGTAATCCAATATTTTGGGGCCCCAAGAATGTGACAAAAATTAATAGAAAACACATAAAATATTAACGGGAAACAGCGGTGCGGAAAAGTGGTGGGAAATTTACGACAGATTCATAGCCGCCGATCACAGTGCGTATGCGCAATATGCTGAAAGCTGCCAGAAGAATCGGAAAGCACTTTTGCGTTTTCAAAACAACAGTGAGCACTCTGGGAAGTGAATATTTCTTTAAAGGAATTTTGGAATGAGTTTTTGGTATTTAAATATATTTTTAAAGATTTTTAAACAAACAAAATATATATTTTTTAGAACCAATTAAAGTTGCCTTTAGATATAAAAGATTAATTAAGTTTTATAGTTTTGTTAATTTATGTTACCCATTTTTCTCTTAAAAAATATATATAAAAACCCCCAAAAATATGTCTGTTTTCTCTATAGTAAAGGAAGCTCCTTATATATTTATCGTATTTATTGTGGTGGCTGCTTAAGGAACTCAACTTTCCTTAAGGAAAAACTTTCCCTTATTTCGACTGCATTTTGTTGATGAGAAACTTTTCCCAAGGACAACAGAAAATTGTCAAGTGCCAAGCACTTTGGCTTTTCCGCGGCAGGGAAACTCACAATTGTTGAGGGATATCAACGTCTTAAGGCCATCAGCTTATGTGGAATTTCAGCTGCAATCCCCCAAACAAAATGTAATTGTTTCGGTTTCCTTTCATAACCCATAACATGGGTGAGAGCCTTCCTCAATAAAATATGCATACAACGGGAATTAACTTTGGCACAATGGAGCACAAACAATGGCCGGAGGGTAAATTAAGCCCACCCGGAACTAAAGTTGCCTCCTAATCACAGATACTAAGCATTAGAGCAGACACTGGGCCCGGAGCCGAGCAACAAAGTGCAGACGCCAACAATTAAGGGGAGTTGGAGGAGGACGAACGAAGGACCCAAGGCAATGCTAGCCAGGATAATGGCAGTGGAATAGAGCCAAAGCCAGAGCCAGAGCCAGAGCCAGAGCAATTGTGTGCGTTAACACTTTTGAGAGACACACTGCTGACGTTGGCAGGAGTCTCAGGCTCACTCTTAGCCAGCGTCTCGGAGACCCCACACACACGCCCTCGTGCCCTCTCTAATTCCATTACGGAAGCAACAGTGACAAGTGGCCGAGGATTCCTTGCAGGACTCGGCTGAAGGCACTGTAGAAGCAGAAGGGGGCAACATGTCAGCAGCAGCCACTTGTGATTGAAGTCGCACAGAGCATCAGCAGGCACAGAGAGAAAAAGTAGACAAAATCATAAAGTAAATATGCTAAAAAGAAGATTCTGGTAATAAAATATCTAAGGAATATCAAGGATATATGCTACAATTTTTGTTATTATTTTATAAATATTTTACAATGATTTCTCTGCAAACAAAAATAAAGTAAAAATACTTAAAGATGATTTTTCGGTTAACAAAATATTCAAAGAATATCGAGGAGGAAATATACAATTTTTTTAACATTTTAAATATATTTTCCAAAATTTTTTCTCTCTGCATGTTGGCTGCATTTGAACTCGGACCTTAATCCACTCCCCTGCTCATTAGTCTGTCTGTGTCCTCCTCGCCCCTGTGAAGTTTGCAATTAATTAAGTTTTAATTAATTTCACACAGCGAGGGAAAAAATTTCCAGAGAAAGGCAGGGCCATCCTTGGGAACACACACCATTTTCCAGGGAGGGCGTGTGAAAAAGGCAATTCCCTGGCAAATGTTTAACAAATTAGATGTGAGGGAAATGCCCAAGTAGCAGCAAAGTTTTGCCCCCGGGACGGCCGTTCGTTCAATTGATTGATGCCAAAGTAAATGGATGGCAGCAGGTCTCCGAAAATAGCCACCTTCGGATATATATTCTCATATGTATATAAATGGGGGAAAAAGAGGCGTGACTTGAACAGTTTGCCACATACTCCTCATAATTTTGGACTCCAGACGAGGGGCGGGTACCTATTTTCGGATACCAAGACTCACACACATGCCACCAAAGTTTGGCTTATGAAATATTCAGCAGCAACCAGCTGACCCAAGACAAAGCCCAACTTTGGGCCCAATAACTGATTCTGGTTTATGCATTAACCATAATTAATTGTACGATGTGAGCTGGGCTAAGAATTTAGGGTTAGGCGTTGCCCCTCTAATTTTTAGGCTAAACTTTGTTCAAGGAGAGGGAAAAGTATGTTCCATTTAGTGGAAAAATATGTTTCTTTGGAAAAAAAAACAATCCATAATTGCTGCTCTTCATTTATTGGTTAACAACAAAAATTCTAGGAAATTTTTTTAGCAAGTTTTAGTCAAAAATCTGGCTTATCAAAGCAGGCAAACAACCTCAATTTAATCAATTTATGTTCCATAACAGAAGCAGCAACAGCAGCAGCTTCCAAAAACAGCACAAATGAAATTCCTCTTAAAGCCTTTTTCAGCCCCCCCAGACGAGAATCAATTTTTTGTTGTTCAGTTTTTGGGTGGATTCCAGGCGGATGGTAAATAAAAAGAGTCGTTTCATGGAAATGCGAAGCGAGCAGCGGCAACAGAAAAAAAATATTATTCCGGCCTAGCAGGAGCCAAAAAGAGCAAATGCATCAGCAACAGCAACAATCGCAGCAGCAGCAGCAGCAGCAAAGGCAACAAAAAAGCGGCAGTAACACCAAGGACGAAAGCAGCAACAAGGACAGTGCAGAAAAAGTTCAACAAACGAACGTTAAAGGATTAAATTGTCTGCCATTGATATTAAGTGTTTTAAATGTCATTGCAAGTGTTTAATTCACTCGAAAAACAGCGGAAGAGAGAGAGCTATAGCTACAGAGAGAAAAATTAATTAATTTAATGTTTAAATAATAATAATCTAGAGTTGAAAATAAAGTATAATATTCAAGAAAGAGTTTAGTTAAACAAATAAATTTCATTCTATAAGAAAAAGTATTTTTCATAGAATATTTTCTTATACTTAAAGAGTTTAATCTTATTTTACTACCTTTTTCTCAATAAACCTAAAGCTTCTTTAACCTTTTTTAAATTACTAAAATTCCCATATTTCATAGTAAACAAAATTTTTCTCTCTGTGGCAACTAGGTCTCCTAAAAAAACGAGACAAAAAAAGCATAGTGTGTAGTGTGTGAATGAGGGAAATCAAAACAAAAATATATATCTTCCCCAGAGATTGCCATAGATCAAAGCCCGAAAAGCAAACAAAGTGCGAACTGATAGCACACAAAACAAACCTGATAAAGTGCTAGACAAAAAAAAGGTAATAAAAGCGGAATACAGGAAGGAGGAGCTCAGAGGACTGCAATAAGGAGAAGGAGTTGGGTCATCGCAACATGTTGACCCTGTGGACGGCACTTTTTTGCTGCCTGACGGGTAAGTCCAAGCTTTTATTCTACTTTCCACCTACAGAATATCCCACCCAGAATTTCCCCCCAGTATATCCCATATTCCGCATCCTGCTTAAGCATGCATAAGATTATCAGCAATATATATGTATATATATGTACATGTGCCTATACCCGCCTCAAGGTTGTTATTGTTGCTGCCGCCCCGGCCGGGCGGGCGCTGAATCCTTTTAAAAACATTTGTGGTTCGGGCTGCGAAAATCCTGATTTATGTTTCTGCCTGCTGCGTTGTCCTTGCAGTCCCGTGCCGCTGTTCTGTTCTGACATGGCCACTGCCAACCGCAGCAGGACCAGAGAGCACAGAGAAAGTGGAAAAGCAATGGTTACACCAAGAGAAAAATCAACTATAATTGCCTCATTATAAGCAAAGAATATAATTGATATTTAAAAATATTTTTTATAAAATATACTCTCCTTTTAAACTAAGAAAATTCTCTTTAATTATCACTTTTTCTTAAATTTTTCCCTGTGTAAAAATTCAAGAGAGCGACATGGTGCCAGGGCAAACAAATGCGGTCGCTTGCTGGTCGCTTGGGGTCGTTTTTAAGGGCATATCGCATAACAGCAGCAGCTCCAATGAGGAATGAGCAGTGTGGGGTTATGGGGTTAAGGATTGCGGCTGCCAGGGAATGGCTGGCTTGGGGGTTAAGGCCGAGAGAGGTGGCGGTGTCACTGCACTTTAAATTTTAAACGCGCCAACCAAGCACCAACAAACAAACAAACACACACACACACACAAATTGCTTTCTACACATAATTATGCATAATTGAAAAGTGTAATTATGCCCGAGACTCGGTGACTTTATGAGCCGCAAACTGTAAGCTCAATCAGGCGAACAGCAACAGGCTCGAACGGCGCAATGTTTATGAGTAGCAAAAGTCCTTTTAATTGCGTGCCTGCAAAAAGCAATAAAAAAAAGAGGAGGAGGAAAAAAGAGGAATAATACCAAGGAGTCCTGCAGGCTTCCCTTGCTTTGGACTTTACCTATGGCAGCTACTCCTACTGCCTGACACAGCCAGACTTTAGCACAAAGGACGACAAGTTGAAGGGGCTTTCTTGAAAATGAAATAGAAGGAGAAATCCTGCCCTGACACATTTGAACCCATCTCTAAATTATGTCAAGAAATTAATGTTTCAAAAGACTCACTCATATTACAAAATTCATTAATGGCAACATTGTGATACATCAGCAGGTAAAAAGGGGAATGTGAGCTTCTTTGTTTGAATTTAAAATATGTCGAGGGAAGATATCGGGATGAGTGGTTATTATAGGTCTTATAATTTTAGTTAAAAGGAATCATTTCCGACCCTATAAGTCATATATATTTTCCCTATCAGCATAAACAGGCGAATTTTTCTAGCAATTTCCCGAAGAAAATTTAAAAAAAAAATATACAAAAATATATGAAATCATCTAAAACTATTAAATAGGACAAAGAATTTTTGATAAAGTGAAATTTTAAATATTTGAAGAAATTTATAAAATATATAAAAATCTATAAAAGCGACTTAAAAATATTAAAAAATATGAATAAAGGACAAAATGTCTGCTAAAGTAAACATTTAAATCTTTGAAGGAGGATATAAAATATTTAAAAATATATCAAATAAACTTAAATTATAAAAAGGAGATAAAGTGTCTGATAAAGTCAAAGTTGCAATATTGAAATACTAAAAGAACCCTTTACAAATATTAGATTTAAATAATTTGTAAAAAGTTAATATTTACGTAAAATAAATATATGATTTTATCATCCCAGAGTATGCTTAATAATATTTAAAAATTTATTTCCCCACCCTTTATGATCTTAATAAATGTAGGTTACTTGAATACTTTTCACTTTTCGATGTCACATTCCTAAGCTAGCTCGTGAAAAGCCAGGAAGAGGGCGGAAAACTTATCGATCCCGACACCATACATAACATGTACCTGTGTCCTTTGCCATCCATCCTTGTCTGCTTATTGCTTCACCATTCCGCTTCAACTCAACTTGGCCATTGTTTTGTGTCCTTTGTTAGGGCTTTGGTTCCTGCTCCTGCCAGTGGCTGCCATGTGTTTTTATTGCATTAATTTTTATGGTCGCCTGCTTTTGTTGTTTCTTAGTTATTATTGTTATTGTTGTTGTTGTTGCTGTTGCTTCTGGGGTTTTGTTTTACCGTTACCGTTGACTGCCTTTGTTTTACTTTGTTGCGTATGCCCCAAAGTAATAAAGCGAATTGGTTTTTCCTCAAATAATTTCCATTTTAAATCCAGTTGGCAAATCCCCGCCCACTTTGGCTTGGAGTGCGCTGGTATTTTCCACGCTTTCCATTTTACATCTTCAGTTTTCTGTTTGGTTTTTCCTCGCCGCATGTTGTTCAGCTTGTGTTGTGGGCGCTAAGCAAAAGTGGCTCAATTTTCCCTGAATAAAATTGTTTCGAAAGTTTTTCGCCGAGATTTGTTGTCGTTTGCCAAAAAGTGGCAAGTGGCATTTGCAATTGTTTCTCTTGCGCTTATCCTTTGTATATATATGTATAGAGACACTTGAATTTTCCAAACGGAAAAGCCTCCTCACCCGATTTCCATGTACTGTCAGTTGTCAAAGGAGGCCTCAAAATTTAATTGAAATTTAGTGTAAACACAATGACAGGCAGTCGATTATCCTGCTACTGCGGCTCCAACAGCTCCTGTTCCAGATTCCTTTTCCGTTTTCCTCTTCCTGCTCACACATACACAGAGTCTAAATATATATATGTATATATACATGTGTACAGGAAGAAACAATACATCACATTGCTCTATGGGCTTTATATTTATTTAATGTTTTGTGGAAATTGTTTGCCAGGAGCTGGATTATTTGAAGGCTTTCGAGAAATTTAAATCATAGTTAATGCACTATAAATATTATATAAAATAGTAAGTGAACTTAGTTTAAAGTGTTCTTTTATTTTTAAGAATTAAAAAAGGGTTTTTAATACCCTAAGATATACAAAAAGTCGAATATTAGATGGATGCCATGATAAGATACCACAGAAAAGCAGAAAATTCATTCTGAAAATTTTAACCAATCATCATAAATTCTTTATAATTAAAAAAAGGTCTTCAAACTATTTATAAACAACAGGAAATAACATTCCTTAATTTTATAATAAATATTATTTAGGATTATTTATTTTGTAAAGAACATTTTCTTAGAAAAGAAATATGTTAAGGCTCTTCCTTGACTTTTTTTTTTTTTTATTATCTGAAAATATTTTTAAAAATATTTTTCTCTGTAAATTAAACACACATTTTCCTCTTAATCAAAATTACATTTTCTTTTCTTCCAAATTCTTTTTTTTTCATATTTTTTCTGCGTGTATTATTCGCTATATTTCCCGGGCAAATCCTTTAGCGCGCAAATCCTGTCAACTTTGGCTTGACTTTCCAATTTGCCATCGTTCGCCCCTTGTATGTGTCAAAAAACTTGGAATCGAGCCCTTCGGTTACCCCAACCCCCCGTCTGACTCCCCTCCCCCCTTAACCCTCGGCAGTACATAACATTTCACACGTGTCACTGAGCAGTGAGTTGTTGGCTGTCAAGATGCCACAGCCCCTCAATCCGGCGATCCTGCCAGGCCTCCTGCAGTCCTGCGAACCTCCGAGCGGGAATCCTAACCCCGGCTGCCAAGACAACCAAGACAACAACAGGGAAACATCGGAAAATTGTATCGGGCCTGTATTAACATTCACTCACAACCACGCCCCCATTTTCCAACCCTCCTCCACCCCCGCAAATTGTTTGCCTATTTGCTTTGTGCATATGGAAATGAAATGGCAAACAAGAATGGGAGCTGAAGTGGAGCAAAGAAAAGTCAGGGGAAAATTACGTTGACACAGGCAAACGCTCACACACACACGCGCTGCAGAGGGAAATAAAAAAAGAAAAAAAAAGGGAAATAAACTTAGCCAATTGGCCGGGGCAGCAGACATTTTTCCCCCGTTTTCCACTGACTTTTCTCTCCTTCTAGTCACAGCAACAGTTTAATGCAATTATTTACTGTCTCTTCTGTGATGTGATTTATTAAAAAATGTAAGGAAGTCAAAAGGAGAGGGGAGCGGAGGGGTAAATGTAAGTCACTTGGGGGAGATACTGAGGCAAATAAATCAGTGAAGGTTTTAAAAATATATTAATCTTTATAAAAGTGACATATAAGTAATATTACAAGTGGAAACATGTACTTGTTATACCTAAGTAAATATATAAAAACATCATATAAATATTATAAAAATATTATAAATTCTGTAAGTAATTCTGAGGCGACTAAAACATCAGAAAATGTTTTTTTAATATATTATAAATTTAAGCAACACCATATAAATATTCAAAATTTCTTAACAATGTTCTTAGTTACAATTTTAAAACTTTAAATATACTGTCATCTTTGTTAAATAAATAAATAAATACAACTTTCAACACAAACTATCTACAATCGTTTTTAATCAATTAACTAATTTCCTAATCCTGCTATAAATTTTTTTAATAATTTCACTTAAACTAATAATTATAAACCCCCATCATCTAAAGCTTAAAACTTCTTGTAACCAAAATTACAAACTAATTTACTGGCAATAATTCAAATACCCCAAAAACTATGTCCCTGCAGGATTTTCAACCTGCCAGGCAGCTGATAAAGTATTAAGTGCCATTACTGCATTACATTAAATGGATTACAAATCATTGAAATGTTAAACAAAATGGGGGAGATTTTCGGGAATGCAGCATTCAATTATGATTATGGCTTCCAGATAGTTGGCTTAATTAAAACGAAAACACTTGCGAAAGGGTGTAAATTACATATCCGAGGAATATATGCATGAAAACAGTAATAATTGCAGCTGTTTGCAGATTAAAGAATTCCTTTCCCCCGTTTTCCGGTGGATCATAATCGCTTTGATTAACGATCTTCCATATTTTAACCCGTGAAACTGGAAACTCGTTGGCACGCGCCAGTTTAACCCTTTCTCGCCAACGCCGCCAATTGCCACCCAGAGCGTTGATTGCCCCTTTTTAACCCTTTTTTTTTAAATGGGGAAACGCAACTTGAAAAATTCCAGAGCTCCTCGTGTCGTCCTGCCCTTTTTGGGTTGGCAGTTCATTTGAATTGTTTTTTGTTCGTATCCCTTGTAATAGGGTTGCCTATTTTCAATTCCTGGCCCCGTTCATTTCTTTATTTTGCTTATCGGGGAGCAGCAAAGAGCCCCAAGAAAAGCGAATAGGAGCATGAACAAATTGTTTACGGATGTGTTTGCGACCCGCTCCTTTGGAACAACAACAGCAGCAGCAAAAAACAAGGAACACAAAAATATATATATGGGGAAAAAGAAAGAAAACCCCAAAAACCCGGAGAGGATGTAGCAAAAATTCATAACAAACTACATTTCATGGCATTGTGTCAGTCGTAGTTTGTGCACTGAAACCAGAGCTATTCAAGGGGAAAGTTATTGATTTTTATATATTTTATATATTTTTATATACATTTTAATTTATTAAAATATAAAATATACAATTATTTAAGTTCAAAATCTATCTCTAAATAGACACAAATTCTGTTTAAAACTTGTCTAATCTTCTTTTGTGTAATCTCTCCTCTAAAAAATATCCTATATTGTTTTTATAAATTTTATGCATTTCTTTGAGATACCACATTTTCTCTCACTGTTTCTCGGGCTATCTGTGTGTGTTTGTGCTGAGGAAATTCACTTGACTTTTGGCTACCATTTTTTTCTTGGCTTCTTCGGCTGCTGCTGAGGTTGAAACTGGCAAACTGGCGGCATAAATAAGCTCTGGGCCAGACCAGGCCAACTGTAAGTCCGACTGCTGCTGCTGCAGTTGTCGCCGTTCTGGGCCAACAATGGCTGATGTTGCCAATAGGTAACACACACGCACACGTACACAGAAAACATCACAGCCATTACTACCACTACGGGCACTTATTTATGGCTATTTGTCGGCGGAGTTGGCCAGGACTTTCATGGCATCTTTATGGCTCGTTACTGTATGCATAACGCAGCACAAAGTTTCCAAACTTTAAAGTCAACAGATTCCGAGTCACAAAAATAAAAACACATTTCGCCCAAGTTTACTTAGCCAGTTTCTTACTTGGTCTTTACTTAAGCTCTCCAAGCCAAGTTTGCTGCACTGCACAAAAAAAGATTGATTGAGATGGATGGTTTATCAGGGGAGGGGGAATAAGTAAATAGAGGTTCAGGAAAAGGGTTTAAAAAGGAGAAATATAAACTTGTATACAAAAACAACTTGAAATTTAAGAAGATTAAAAATATAACTAAAATACTAGATACTTTCTGCGTTGCCCTGGCAATCCTTTAATCATCTTTGTCTGTAAGTGTTGAACAAACATTTCAATTTCGACATTATTTATTGCCTCTTTAATCCCATCGAAGCACTTAAAAATCATCTGAGAAATATTCCACATTTTTCCAGCACATTTACAAGTACTACATGCCATATGTCTGCGGCACGTTCAATGCCAATTCAAGCCGATTGTTGACATAATTGCCAACAACAGACATGCAGGCAGGCAGGCAGGCAGGACAAACATGCCCTCGATCCTGGCTGGGTTTTATTATTTCGCTAAATTGATTTTGAATTTAGTTCAATGTTTATGGTCAAATGATTTCATTTTTGTGTCAGTGCCAGTGGGTGGCAGGGTGCTTGGTTATAAGAACATATATATATACCTATAGCCATAGGTGCCGCCTCAATTTTTGCCCTTTGTCTAACTTATAAATCATTTGTGCGGCGATGCGTAAGCAAACGGCCCAAAAAGAGCTTTAAGAGGCGGCCACCCGAGGGATAATCCCGATCCTGGGGCCCAAAAATAAATATGTGAAACGAGGTAAAAATGAAAAGCGATGCCCCGAAAGTAATCCCCAATCGATTCACACAAAAAAAAAAAAACATTGTATGGAGGTGAAAAAGAAAAGCGAGACTCGAGGCGAGACTCATTCAATGAGTTTCCGTTCGCCATTTGGTGACTTTGAGCGAGGTTCCCTTTTTTGCATGTGGGTCTCCTCCTCCCTTTTAGAGGGGGGGTTGGGAAAGGGGGGCAAGTCTCCGGTGTCGGGGAGTGTGTATACATTTTTTATGTATTTCATATCCATTAAGTTCAAAGCGAAAGATGTGTCCGGACAGGCGGCAACGCCAACGGAAGCATCTAATGTATTGGCTCCGACTCCACTTGGGTGCTGGGGGATGCTGATGCTCCTAGTGGCCCCTCCTGATTGCCCATCCCATCCCTGCTCTGCTCTGCCCTGCCCGGCAACGTTGAAATTTCAATTACTCAAGCAAAATGATAAATGAACTTGTAGCCGCAAATTTTTGCTTTTGTCTCGGCCACCCTCTCTCAGCCCTCGAAACCAAAAGCCATTATGAAAAGACAGCCCACTAAGTGTGTGGGCGTGGCCAACATGTGTGTATTGTATGGTGTGTGTAGTGTAGTGTGTAGTGTGTAGTGTATAGTAAAACTTTTGCCAGTTCTCCTCTCTTTGACAGTTTTTCGCACCAAGAATATAGCCAGGCATAGTGGCTCATTAAACTTGGGCAACACTCTGGCCAGAAATGTCACAAAAACATGTCCTAAATAAAGTGATATTTTTTGGGGGAGAATTAGAACATCTTAAGAAAGGAAAGAGATGTAAGCTGAGCAGTTATATAGCTTAATAATATTTATATTTAAAATGAAAAGCTGAGGAAGTCTTCAAAAGAAAAGGGTTCTTCTTACTCTTCGATGTCTCTATTAATTTACTTTCTTTTCTTCCTTAAAAAAAAGTATATAATATTACAAGTACTTAACCGAATTTAATACAAATATTTCCTCTCTAAGGAACTTTCTTAATTTCCCCTCTCTTCCGTGTTACTTTTCACAGTTGAATACGCCTCAAGAGCTGGCTTTTCCAACGCACTGTGTGCCTCGAATAAACACTGTAGAAAAGCCAGTCCGTTCCTAGTTTATTTTAATAATATTTGCCTGGCCTGCAGCTCGAGCTGTCGTGACTGCAGTTGCAGCTACATAGAGCTATATGTAAGCATATAAACACACAGTGTCGTAGAGTCGCTGTGCAGTTGCAGCTGAAGTCGCACGCTGCACTTAATTAGCAGCTGAAATATGTGCAGCATGTCGGCGGCAATTGAGTTAATTAAATAAGCTGGCATGACAACTGCTACTAGAGCGATTTCATTAGGTCCGAGCCACACATGGCTATATCAGGACAGGCGCCAGGGAAGCCACCCACGTGGCCACTTGGCGCCCACTTCAAAGGCCGTCGAGAATGCATTCATTCGGCGGCTCAAATACAGTTAGCAGTTTCCAGGACCCTCGTCAATAATCAGGTGTTGTTTTGTTCAATGTGGTTTTCCTAGCTGCACTTGGAGAAATTTTAGGATATATTTGTTCTAGGAAAGGAATAAATATATTCTTGAAAAAAGATGCTGAAAAGATCTTGATAAGATCATAACAGGGCCTTAAGGACCTTCAAGATCTTAGAAAGCCTTAATAGTTTAAGGGAAAAATCTAAGAAACCTTTAAAAAGTAAACAAAATATTTTAAAAATTTGTTTAAAAATATCTAGTTCTATTTTGAATAATTTTCCTCTACCGTGTAGACTTTCTATAGCTCCACATTCTCACTCAGGCATTCTAAAGCCGCTTCGACATCAACTTAATTGCATTTCATTCATACCTAAGTAACCAACCAGTGGGAGGAAGAG